>BQNB010002894.1:57189-119878 GCA_026074375.1 Tanacetum coccineum
AATATACTTCTGCATCTTCTTTGATTCATCATTTCCACCAAATCTAGATTTGATGGCATCCTACATCTCTTTTGCATCAGTCATTTTATGAAATTTGGCAAGATGATCTTCTGGTAAAGCCATAAGCAAAGTGGTCCTAGCTTTTCTTTCTCTTTCTCTGGCTAGGATCTCTTCTGTAGTCCTTGGAGGCAGAACTTTGATTTGACCTTGTATATTTGTGGTGATTGATACAGGTCCATTCCCATTTTTGTAGGATCGATATTCCTTAATGAAACACTGATATACTGTCAACTATGCGGAATCTAGTTGGCAGTACTTAAGAAGAACACACAATAGTTTCTCAAACGATTTCTTTTATAAACCTTTTGAATCTGCCTAACTTGCAGATCCCTAATACAATACTAACAATTCTTAACTTCGTGTTTTTCTATGTTTGTTCTTTGTTTGTTCTATATTCCAATATCTTCCTAGAGATCCTTTTATAAACATAAGGATAACCTCTAGTAGATGTACAGTCCTTGTATATCATAAACACTAATTGATACTTATCACTAATAACTAACTGTGTACAAGAAAAATGCTAAAACAACCGTTTTAAACTTTATATTTCCTATATCCAAGGCAGTACTTCGATCTTTGACTAGCAGTACTTTGATCTTTCATTTAGCAGTACTTTGACCTTTTGACTTGTATTTCCCAACAGGGAGTTTCATAATGAGGCCTCTTCGGATGGCGTTTCGACGAGTTGTTGGATTTACGATTTAAAGTGTCCTAACTCTCGAACGTCAATGTCAGACCTCTTTAATTATGATATTGCCAATATAGTACGATGTAACATCTATAGTTCATATTCAATGTGTTGATTAAAGTCTACGTACTTATACGACCTATGATAATTTAGGTTGCATTCGATCTTTTACGTGACACATTATCTGCGATATTTGGATTATCAGAACTCAAGGTAAGTTCATAGCCCCACGTTTTACATGATTTGTTTTTATAATTTTGGGTGAGAACATGCTAGTTTACACAATGCATTTACATGGTTGATACAATTGAATTATCACTTCTTTACTTGTCATGCCAATGAGATACAATACTGTTAACTTTTTTGGACGAAAACACATACTATTGATTTTTAAGAAAAATTACGGATTACTTGTTTCATAACTTAAATCACTTGGAGAGTGAGCGCTAATGTTTATAAAATAGATCATTGGGGATTGACAACCCCCGTTCGGGTGATTACTACTCACTTAGTTCTAGATCGATACTAACCGAACTTTTAAATTCATGTCGGATTAAACGACTGGATTGGTGTCTACAGGCCAAACACTGAATACTAATGAATTTTTATATTACCCCGTGCTTTGATAAAGTTGCATACTTATAAGTCTACCGTCGCAGTTTCATTAACTTAGAGTAATCAGTAATCATTTCTCTTAACATACTTGAAACATATTTGATATATTGTGCTCATTACAATATATACTGAAATTTTTTGATATATTGTCTCATTACAATATATACTTTTAAACATTTTTGATATTGTGCTCATTATATATCTACTTGAAACATTTTGGATAGTGTCTCATATAATATCTACTTGAAACATTATTTGTATATGCGTGTTCATTATAAAATCTACATGAAAGCATTTTTGGGATATTGTGCTCATTATAATATCTACTTGAAACATTTTTGGATATTGTGCTCATTATAATATCTACTTGAAACATTTTTGGATATCGTGTTCATTATAATATCTACTTGAAACATTTTGGGATATCGTGTTCATTATAATATCTACTTGAAACATATTTTGGGATATCGTGTTCATTACAATATATACTTGAAACTTTTTAGGATTTTATATAAGGAAACCTATATATGCGGAGTTGTATGTGTTGGCAAGTCTTGGTATGGCCGAAACTTTGTAACATGGTAACCTATATATATAATTTTTGGGATTTACATTATACTTACAAAACCTATGAACTCACCAACTTTATATTGACCCCCTTATAAGGCATGTTGTTCTAGTGAAATAGGATGCTTTGGCTATTTGAGGAAAATAGGGTCCAAACTTTCAGAGAATTACTTTTCAAACGACACTTAGAGGACTTCTCCTCATGACTTGTGCAATGGTAGTATGAATAACGCTCACCTAGGAAACACTTCCGCTGCGACCCGAATTTTGGGGGTGTTACAGATTGGTATCAGAGCTGAAGTCATAGAGAACTGGGTCATTTTCAAAACCTAGACTATAACCATGTTTTTCAAAATATAGAGTCTTTCCTTGTTTATCTGATATCCGCAACGCGCTTGCTCCAGGTACCTTAAAGCCTCTTTTGCATCCATATTGCTAATACATGAATTAAAGATTATATAAACACTTGGTTATAAAAAAAGTAAATACGGAAAAAAAAAATAAACAAATAAAAAAAAAATAAAGGAAAAATGCAAAAAAAATATAAACAAAGAGAAAAGCTGATAGGATAAAAGCACACCCTCAAAAACCATCCCACACAACAACCCACCCACTCCCTCCCCTCAACCCTCCCAACCAAAACCACCATCGCCCCCCCGCCCCCACCTCAGCAGACACAGCACCCCCCCCCCCCCCCCACACCCCTCCCACCTTTCCCAAAACCCCACTACACCACTCGCCCCCCCCCCAATAATAGATCCTCACCCCCTGCCGCAGAACCCCACAATTCACGCTACCCCCCCCTCACCTGCACCCCCCCCCCCCCCAAAAAAAAGATCACCCCCTCCCCCCCCCACCACACCAGCGGCCCTCCCCCCCCCCAAACCTTCCCCCCAAACCACTCCACCCCCCCCCACTCCCCCTCCACCCCCCCCCATCCCCACCCCGCCACCGGCCTCACCCCCTCATGCCACCAATCCGCTCTCCCCCCCACCCAACCCACTCCCCCCCAGCACCTCTCTACGACCAAAGATCTACACAACCTACACACAAATGAAATTTAAAACAATAGAACCTTATATTTGTCCTTATATACCTATAATGGATCGTCAAATCTCTTTTCGAGTACATCCCGTATTTCTCATTATTACTCCCTTGAGCGTCAAAAACCGGTATTACTCTGGAAAAACACCCATATATAACGAGCCTACTTTTCTTTTCACTTACACGATGACCATCTTATCCATTTAAGGCCATCAGGCTTTTCATTTCGCAATGTTTTACTTTAAATCTCTATCTTAATATGACAAGTCAACCCTCTCAAATTCATAAAAACAAAACACTATTTTGACAAAAAGAGCAATTGCATCGTTATCCTCAAATATACATAACTTGTATCACCTATGTAATAATCAGAAGAACCATGCCCAATGCTGAGAGTATCACCTATTAAACCTACACCTCTTATACTAACACAAATTCGGAAGAAATTTCCTACATAATCAATATATAGACAAGAAATCAGCCAACAGAAAATATAAATGTGAGAAAAAAACCAGAGACAGGAAAAAAAATAAAGCCTACACACCACAAATTTTCCCAAATAAATAAATACAAAAAAAATATGTTTCAAGAGACAAAATATCAGATTTAAAGAGAAATAGATCATCTTCCTCTAACCGTACCTTCTTCAGGTGTTGTAACCTGAGCCTTGAGGACAAGGCTCATTTAACGGGGAAGGACTGTAACAACTCGTATTTTTGATCAACGAACGACGTCATATATTTTACTAAGTTTTTTTTTTCTCTCTTTCACGTTCGCTTTTAATTTTAATAGTTAAGTTAAAATCGCGTAAGCTAAAAATTAGCGTTCAATGTAAACGGGCATCAAACAATTAAATGTTTACATCATTCAAGGGTTATATAATTATTTTGAGGATAATTATTAACTTTGTTCATTTTATTTTTATCGGATACGTAAAGTGTATACGTTTCGCGATAAATTGCGTTTAGGCACTCCCGGAACCACCAAAACTTTTCTACGCTTCAACAAATACCCACTTTTATACCCAATACATAAAAGTTGCAAAATATATCATGTATATCTATTATATGCCGAAATTCTTGCCATTTGTACAAGTATATATCAAAACTCTTCCATATTGGTCAAATGAACACCATGCTTCATTAAAGAACACCATACCTCTTTATTACCACCATGCTTTGTTTCTTTGACCATGAACCATCCCCTAGACCATACCATGTTCCTTTGAATGTTCCCTTGACTAGTTTTACTTCTTAAGACATGCATTAACAGCTAAGAGATATTCAAACATGCTTTAACACTTGTAAAAATCACAATCAACCTCCCTTTGGCTCTCCTATTGCTCACAGGCAATAACAAGCACCCACATACACCCCATTACAAATTTTATACAACCCATACAACTATACACATCCATCCTAAGTTATTCTAAGTGTATTTCCAAAGTAATTTGGCTAAGCATCTTTCAAGTATAAATCAAAGAAAAGTGAAACTAGGGTATTTAATATCTAAACAAGGGTTTTAGATACTTTTGGTTCATCATTCTTACATCATAATAAGGTATCTAAAAACCTTACATGTCTTTACTTTCATCATTTTTATATGTTTACATGTTTATATAACTATATCACCACATAGGATTTTAATATGTAAAACGAATTTATCACTATGTTTATGAATTTACACTCTTTTCTTATGTTATATATATCATGGAAAAATGGATTAATAAATAGTTGACATGTTTGTTTTAAGTAAAACATGATTTTGTATAAATTTGTGTTTATAAAGTTAATAACAAACTCTTTAAGAAATGAAACACACTTGGATAATAAAAGGTGATTTGATTTTCGAACTTCAACAGTGGGTTTGACATACATAAAAATAATACGCCTCATGAGATTTCCAAAATGATAAGAAACTCGAAAAAACTCGATTTATAACAATAAGAAACGTATTACGAGTTTACGACAGAATATACATTTATAGAAACTATTTTATAAAATTTTTCTATACATTACAGAAAGTGATATTTTTTTAAAACATCAAAAATATGATATAACCTTTTAATTACAGATCGTCCACGAAAGGAATCGTTAAAAACGGAGCTATAACGAATAAAATACGACATTTACGGGTTTTACGACGACGAATACGACTTTTATAAAACCCACGTCTGATGTGAACAGTAAAAGTTACTGTCACCAGAGGTCAAATAGTGAAAAATGTCAAATTATGAAACTCGTCCTAATACGAAAAGATGGGCATAAGAAACCGCGAGAAACGGGGTTTAAAACCGAAAGTTACGCGCAATTTTGCTTAAAAAAAAAACGGTAAATTATAAACGATTTAACTTATTAAACACAATTTTAACTAAAACCATTAGTTGGTGATGCTCTTATATATAAATATTATGTGGTTATCAAAGTACTATATTACTAGGGAGTTTCATAATGAAGCCTCTTCGGATGGCGTTTCGACGAGTTGTTGGATTTACGATTTAAAGTGTCCTAACTCCTCGAACGTCATGTCATGACCTCTTAAATTATGATAGCCCGAACGATAGTACGATGTAACAACTAGAAAGGGTGATAAAATTCTAATGTGTTGACTAAAGTACTCTCGGTACTGTATACGACCTAATGATAATTTAGGTTGCATTCGATCTTTTACGTGACACATTATCTGCGATATTTGGATTATCAGAACTCAAGGTGAGTTTCATACCCCAAACTTTTCCATGATTTTGTTTTATAAGTTCTGGGGTGAGAACATGCTCTGTATTAACAAATGCATTTACATGGTTGATTACAAATTAATATGCACTTCTTTTACTTGTCATGCATGAAATACCATACTGTTTTAGCTTTTTTGGACGTAAACAACAACTTGATTTTTAAGAATAATTACGGATTAGCTAGGTTTTCATGAACTGTGAAGATCACTGGAGAGTGAGCGCGAATTTGGTAAATAGATCTAATTGGGGATTGGACAACCCCGCGTTCGGGTGATTAGCTCTCCACTAAGTTTCGAGATCGAAACTATCGAACTATATATCATGTCGGATACGACTGGAATGATGTACTACGAGGGCCAACACTGAAATACTAATAGAATGTTTACCGTCCTTGAATAAAGTGTCCATACTATACAGTCTGACGTCGCAGTTCCATTAACTTATAGCAATCGTAATCATTTCTCTTACATAACTGATACATTTTGATATATTGTGCTCATTACAATATATACTTGAAACATTTTGATATATTGTGCTCATTACAATATATACTTGAAACATTTTTGATAATTTGCTCATTATAATACTACTTGAAACATTGTTTGGATATTGTGCTCATTAAAATATCTACTTGAACATTTTTGGATATCTGTTCATTATATATCTACTTAAACAGTTTTTGGATATTGTCTCATTATAATATCTACTTAGAAACATTTTTGGATATTGTGCTCATTATAATACTCTTGAAACATTTTTGCTACGGTTTCACTTGATAATATCTACTTTTGAAACATATTTTGGGATATCGTGTTCATTATAATATCTACTTGAAACATATTTTGGGATATCGTGTTCATTACAATATATACTTGAAACTTTTTAGGATTTTATATAAGGAAACCTATATATGTCGGTTTTATTATTGTTTGGCCAAGTCTTGTATGGGGCGAAACTTGTAACATGGTAACCTATATATATAGTTTTGGGATTTACAAATTATACTACAAAACCTATGAACTCACCAACTTATGTTGACAGCCTTTTAAGGCAGGTTTTTCTCCGAGGTGAATAGATGCTTTAGGCCTATTTGAGGAAATAGAGTCCAAACTTTTAACAAAGAATACTTTTCAAACGACTCTTAGGAGGTCGTTCCTCAACTTCATGACTTGTGCAATGGTATTATGAAGTAACGCTCCCGGAAACACATTCCGCTGCGACCCAATTTTGGGGGTGTTACATGGTTAGCCAACACTCAAACCCTTCTCAATCCTATTAACCTCATTCCTCAGGTTCTAACTCTCCAAGTAACTTCTTGATAAACCTAATCAACTCTAAACCATGTACAAGTCTCTCAATTCCAATTCTAAACTTCAATTCAACATTCTGCATCAACTTCCTTTCTCAAGGATACTTCTTTTCGTACAAGCATATGAATACTATTCCTGTCCTCAGTCACTAAGGTATTACCCAGAAGAACTATGCACTCCAACTTAACTATAATCCAATCTAGCCTATGAATTACCAAAACTCATTTTCACAGCTGGTTTAACATCACCATCAAATCTCCCCAAATTACTCTGTCAAAACCTTCAGGAATCTCATCTTGAAATCTGTCCATCACCAGTTGGTACACAACATTCAAATCCTCTCTATCAAATATGGATAATACTCTCATCAAAGTACTAAAGTATCTCTTCTGTCCATTGCTTCTAATCACCCACATTATGATTATTTCCTCTAAGTCTTCAGCTTATCAATCTGTGGTTTATTCCAAGAGACTTTGTTTTCCATACTTTGATAGGGAATTTCCTTCAAGTATTTCATAATCACTTCTTTTTCCACATCTGAGCTATAGTTAATGTAATCTTAGCTCATCATTCTCTTTCTCACTATTCATCTTTAGAAGTGTTTTGAATATACCTTCTTTCCTTGACTTCATCTTTTTCCTTGTACCAAGCTTTCTCTTTCTAGTACTTTCTTCTTCTTTACTCTCCTTCTGAACTTCTTCTTTACTTTCCTCCTTGAGTACTTCACTTTTAGAGGAATCAACTCCTTTCTCATTCATCTTTTTAATCAATCTTTCATCATAAGCAGACCCAATAGAAGATAAAATCTTCAATCTGACCTCTTAATCTTCCTCATAAAAGCCTTATATACGTCCTCCAACTTCTGATTTTCAATTCAGCATGCTTAAAGTGTTCCTACATGCTTTAAGTAGGTTCATCATTGATTCCTCAATGATTCTTCGTTGGTGTCTGTTCCTTATAGCTTCTGATCTTTGTTGAGCAAGGAATTTTCTTTGAGAAGCAATTGTTTCAGGAAGAAACTTAGCTCTTTCTTCTATTGAAAATTGCTCTCTTTCTTGTTCTTGAAGTTTCTCAGCAAGAAGTCTATCTACCTCAATCCTTGCCTTTATATCATCAAAGTTTCTTATAAGAGCTTCATTAGCAGCTTTTTCTTTAGCTATTCTGTTTCTTTCTTCTTCACCTTTTTTTTCCACACTCCTTCTATGTATTTTCCTAACCATCATCTTCAGTCACTTTCAAGCTGTGTTACACTCTTCTCATCCTTTAGGTATACCAATCAGATTACACATTCAGATACATCATCCTCTTCAATTTTCTTCTTTCCTTTGTCTTTTGGATCAATCTTTGGAAGAGGCTTCAATGTAAAAAGTGATCTTGTAGAAGTAGGTCCAGGTCTGTCAGTTTCTTCAACATCCTTCAACTCTACACCTTTCTCCTTCTCTTTAGAAACTGCCTTTACTTACTAATTTTTGAGAAGAACCTTAGACTATTGTCTCATCACATCTCTCCAAATATAGTAATGAAGGTGTTAGAGTGGATGTTTGAGTAACTTGATTAGCAATTCTTCTTCAGTGCTTTCTTATGCCCTCAGTACTTCAACTTGCCTCTTCAGTGCCTTTAATGACACTTCAATACTTTCAAAGTTCTTTATAGGCCATCATTGTGCTCTTCAGTACCATTCATTTTCTCTTTAGTACCTTTTATTTCTCTCTTTAGTACCGTCATTTTGCCTGTCAGTACTAACTTTGGATTCCATCGTACTAACTATTGTCTGTCAGTACTAACTTCTCAATATCAGTAACAAACTCCCTCCATGTCAGTTACTAAGTACAAGATCTTCCAGTAACTAAGTATTTTTCTCATGCAAGCTCCTTGTCTTCATCCATCATATTCTCGATGTCCTCCCTTCATCATGAACATATTCTTTGTTTCCATATGATCAGCAGTAATCTTTAGGAACTTCGATCAAACAAGAATCTCTCTTGAACATGATGATTCACCTTTATCAAACTACCTCCCTTGTTTGGATACATAACTCTTTGTGCAGCCCTATGTTTCTTTGTGAAGCTCTTTCTTTGGGAAATCTTTGCTTATAATAGACACTTTTTAGCCATGCTCTATGATGTTTGGATAACAGGTTTAGCATGCATCTTAAGCTTTGTGATCTAGCCTTCAAATGTTGTGATGTTCCTTGGCTTATCTAAACCTGTGCACATAAAGATGAGAAAAAATCATATCACTTGGAAAGCATTTCACCCTCAGTCCCTGAAAGGGATTTATCACTGGATGAATGACCTCTAAGATTCTCACCAGAAGTTTCTGGGATAGAATTAGGAATTAAAGGAATGGGTGAAGGACTTGGGGATAGGTCAGTCTGGTGCTCAAAAGCTACCTCACTAGTTTGAGTAGGAGATGAGTCAGTCTGTGGCTCATCTAGGTAACTTTCACTATGGGAGCAGAGAGGGTGAAGGTTGTGCTGCAGATGGACCTTTTTGAATAGCACCCCGATCCGAGTTGGTGGACCAACATATAGCCAAACAAAGGAGTGACTATTTCCTGAGAAATGTATACCCTTCTGAAAAACATAAAAGAAAAGAACTTTAATCTAGTTAAAGTATTTACAGGAAAATGATCTAAAGGTACAGACACATTAGCTAGTTGGTTACCTAAAAAGATAGAAATAAATGTGGGTACATTACAAACTTCTTCTTAGCGTCTAAATGTCTAAGCATACCATCAAAAATTAATTTGGAAAAATTATACTTCTGATTAGATGTTAAACATATGACAGCAGTGGCAATGTTAGTAGGAATTTGATCCTAAGAGGTGCTTTTTGAACTAAGACAATGATTGATTGTATGAAATAAAAACCTCCATTGGGGTGAAAACAAAGCTTTATTAAAGAGAGATCATGTTATGCTTTGGACATGAATCAAGAACAGCCATTGTACTTGAAAGAGAGATCGTCAATAATCGAGATATTAGGGCTTGTAAATGCGAATGTATGTTAGAGAGAGAATGCGTAGGGAACTGCGCAATTGAGATGGGTTTATATAGGTTTAGGAGACCTAATTTTAAGGAAACCGTTTCAATTTATACTTTGTACCCTTGGCGGTACTAACTTTGCACTGTCAGTACTAACTTTGTCCAACCAAAGAATGAACAATGTAGGTATTAGTAGTGCTTCAATACCATCAGTAACTCTCCTTAATTTACTCTCTAAGTGTTATCAAACCTCTGTAAATACATCAACTATGGTTAACATGTTTCTTCATACAAACTATACAACACAATAAGTTTGCCTCCCTTTAACCAATGCAACTTATGGATTTACCATCCCAATAGTAACAACCAAGAACTAAAACCTGCTAACATCAAATGCCTTGGTTAGTAGATCAGCTACATTGTCATCAGTGTGGATTTTAAGCACCTGAATAAGTTTCTTCTCATAAGCATCTCTTATGAAATGGTGCCTAATTGCAATGTGCTTTGTTTTGGAATGGTATACTGGATTCTTTACAATGCAAATGGTGCTTTCATTATCAATGTAGATTTTGTGTTCATGAAGTTGAACCCATAGTCTAACATTTGATTTTGAATCCATAAAACTTGCCCACAACAGCTTGCAGCAGCAACATATTCTGCTTCTGTATTTGAAGTAGCCACAATGGTTTGCTTTTTGCACTGCCAAGAAATGAGTTTCCTGCCAAGAAACTAACAACCTCCTGTTGTGGATTTCCTGTCAAGATTTGCTCCAGCATAGTCACTATCTGAGTAGGATTCCAGGTCAAATGTAGATACTCTAGGATACCAAAGGCCCAGTTTGGGTTTGCCCTTTAGATATCTAAAAATTCTCTTGACAGCACTTAGATGGGAGGTCTTTAGAGTGACCTGAAACCTAGAACAAGCACAGACTGCAAACATAATATCTGGCCTAGAAGCAGTCAAGTACATTAAAGAGCCAATCATGGACCTATAGAGATGAACATCCACATCACTGGCTTCCTCGTCCTTGACTAAAGGCTTCTGAGTCTCAATTGGTGTACTAGCAGTCTTTACACTTGCAAAGTCAAACTTCTTCAGGATTTCTGCAACATATTTATCCTGACTAATAAAAATACCATCTTCCTTCTGTTTGACTAGTAATCTAAGAAAGAAAGTGAGCTCTCCCATTGAACTCATCTGAAATCTACTCTTCATTAAAGCTTCAAACTCATCACACCAAGATTTCTTTGTAGACCCAAAGATGATATCATCAACATAAACTTGAACTAGAATGATATCCTTTTTGTCCTTCTTTAGAAAGAGTGTTTTGTTAATAGTTCCTCTTTTGTATCCATTCTTCAGCAAGAAAGCAGATAAAGTGGCATACCAGGCTCTAGGAGCTTGATGTAGCCCATAGAGAGCTTTTACAACTTTATAGACTTTCTGAGGATATTTAGGATCTAGAAAACCTGGTGGTTGAGACACATATACCTCTTCATCAATTTTCCCATAAAGAAAGGCACTTTTGACATCCATTTGATAGACTATAAAACCCATGTATGAGGCAAAGGCCAAAAAGATCCTTATGGCTTTAATCCTGGCCACAAGAGCAAAAACCTCATCATAGTCTATCCCTTCCTCTTGCCTATGTCCCTGAGCAACTAACCTTGCTTTATTTCTGTCAACAACTCCTCTTTCATCCTTCTTATTTCGATACACCCACTTTGTACCGATAGCCTTCTTCCCATAAGGCAAATCAACTAAAACCCAAACCTTCTGTATTTTAAACTGCAGCAATTCTTCTTGCATAGCATCAACCCAACTTTCATCTTCAAGTGCTTCTGAAATCTTCTTGGGTTCATTTTGAGATAGAAAGCAAGCAAATAAACAATGCTGGAAGTCCTTATGATTATTTCTCCTTTGCTTTTGAACATAGCTAAGAAAAGCATAGGCTCCAGAGCTTTTATTCACTTTGCTTCTTGTTTGAACTGCTGAGGTTGGATCTCCTAGAATTAGTGCTGAAGGATGAGAATAGTGAATCCTTAATGTCGGAATAGGACTAACATTCACAACAGTTTCCAAGTTTGTGAAGTCAGCCACTGCACCCTCATCATCAAAAGATGAAGTAGTGAAGATACCATCAGTGGAATCTTGATAAATATCCTCAAGAGGAGGTATTTTTGAATCATCTTCTTCAGTATTTATTGGATCAGAAAGAGATAGTCCCTCATTAGGACTGGCGGTACTAACTGGTATGCTAATAGTATTAATAAGGTTAGTACTGCTAGCTTTAGCTGGTGTACTAACAGTACTAAAAATGTTAGTACTACTAGTCTTAGCAGCTCCTTCTTGAATAACCAAGGTCTCAAACTTCTTTCTGAGATTTTTAGCTTCCTCAATTGCTTCCTTTTCTTGCCTCTTAAGTCTTTCAAGTTCATCCATAAAGACTTGTTCTTCCTCTTTTGGATCATCTCTCTTATCATCTGTTTTTGAAGCAGGAGTTGTTGAAGAATAAGAAGGGCAAATTGGCAGTACAAAGCAGTCTTAATAAGATTCATCTTCTTTTTCAGAATCCCCTACATCAATAATGTCTTTTGTAACTGCATTTTGGTTAGCTTCTTGTTGACCCGCATGTAGGTTAACTTGATTCTTTGATCTAACAGGATGCTAATTCATAGAATCAGTTAATAACAGATCAAAAAAGCCAAGTTGGTCGTTTTCCCTGCAACATTTGGTTTGTTCTCTAAGAAGGTGATGTGCAGGTTTTCTTCAACTCTTTTGTTTTCTAATTGTATACTCTAAAAGCCCTTGCTTGTAGAGAATAACCAACAAAAACCCATTCATCACTGATTTTTCTACAAACTTGCGCAGTTGGGTCAAAGGTATTCTATATGGTTTATTGCATCCAAAAAGTCTTTATAACTTATAATTGGTAGTTTACCAGTTAAAAGTTTCAATAAGTGTCTTTATTATAAGGCTTTGGTCATAATAACCCTATTTAGAACATAACAACCAGTACTAACTGCTTTAGCCCAAAAAGTGTTAGGTAAAAATGATTCTGCAAGCATGGTCCTAGCAGCCTCAATAAGGGTCCTGTTCTTTCTCTTAGCAACTACATTTTGTTGTAGAGTTCTGGCATTGTTGTATTCTCTCTTGATCCCCTTTAACCCACAGAATTCAATAACATCTTTGTTCTTAAATTCTGTACCATTATCACTTCTGATAGTTTTAACTTTTTGATTTAATTGGTTCTCTATCTGTCTTATAAAGTCCTTAAGGATTGCACTAGTTTCATCCTTAGTTCTTAAGAAAAATACCCAACTAAACCTGCTAAAATCATCAGTGATAACTAGATAATAGGTCTTATGGTTTAAACTTCTTATAGATGTAGGTCCAAATAAATCCATATGAAGAAGTTGTAGAGTATGGCTAATAGAACTTACTGCTTTGGCCTTACAGGAGGCCTTGTGTTGCTTTCCTTTCTACAAGAGGTAAACCTCGTACAAGGTTTCCCTTCACAATTTTGTTTAAATTTTTAAAGTTAACATGACCCAACCTCCTATGCCATTTGTTAGATTAATCAATTATGGCCTTTGCAATTAAACAGGCTAAACCTCCAAAAGGAACAAGGTTCTCTAAATTGAAACTATACATATTGCTTTGTCTGGGGATTCTAAGTATGACTTGATTTGCATCAGGTAACTTAAATTCAGGAGTCAAAACAAGACATTCAGAGTCAGTGAAAAGAACTTTGTTCTTCTTGTCACAGATTTGTGACACAGAAAAGAGATTGAAATGCTGTAGTTCTTTCACAAAGCACACATCCTCAAAATCTAACTTTCCTGTTTTTATTTTACCTATACCAGTTATGTAACCTTTACTTCCTCCAAAAGCAACAAGGCCACCATTAAAGTCTTGATATTCAGCAAGGTAGGCCTTGTTTCCAGCCATGTGCTTGGAACATACACTATCAACAATTCCTTTGTTCTGTAAATCTCTATGTGGATAATCCTGCACATTAAATAAAAAAGATTAGATTCTCTTAGGGACCTAAGCCTTTTTGGACTTGGGTCTGCCTAGTGGATCTTTGAAAGTAGCACAATTTCTAGGACTCGATCCACCATTGTATTTGGAGACTTTGTGCTAGTAGTGTCTTTTTGGTCTCCAATTACAACCTGCTAAGAGCTTAACAGCAGTTTCCCTTTCCCCCCCAACAGCACTAACTGCATTTACCTCAGCAGTATTAACCTTTTGTTTTGAAAAATTTGTTCTAAGTGCTGTTGTGTTATTAAAAGGCCTTCTAAATGGTGAATGAGTTTTATGAAAAACAGTTTTTGATCTAACTCTATTCACAAAAGGTTTAACAGTACTAATTTTCCTGGCAGCATTAGTTAGTACTGCCTGACTTTTAAAATTTTGTCTAGCAGTACTAACATTGTTAGTACCGCTAGCTCTAGTAGTACTAACTAGAATTTTGCCAGATCTAGTTAGTACTGCTCTAAGAACAAATTAGTTCTTATGATTCACTCTTTGCACATTGCTCCAAACTGGTTTATTCACCATTTGAACATTATCCTTGCCTTTCCTTTTGTTTAGTTCAACTTGTTTAGCCATTCTTTTTTCATGGAAATCACAGTCTCTGATAAGATGACTAAGACTTCCACATACAAAACATGCTTTTGTCTTTCTTGTCAACTTTAGGATTTTTACTATGTGTGAATTGATTCTTAACAGTTTTCCTAGGAGTTTTTACTTGCTGGTTAGCAAAACTAGGTGTTTCCTGTTCTTCTGTTGGTAGAGACACATGCTCATCTTCACTATCTGATTCATACTCCTCAATGATAGGAGCATCAGACTAAACCTTAGGTTGACTTACTACTTTGGGTTCATTGACAGTTGGTTCAGGCAAAGATTCATGTGTTTCAACACTACAATCTGATTCACAGGTATCAAAGTCACTGGTTTGGGTTTCAGATTCACTAGTTTGAGATTGTTTTGGACCATATGTAAATTGTGAGTAATCTATTTCAATATCAGGTCCAGATGGCATGTAATTCCCTGTCATGGGTGGGGGTACAACATGCATTCCTCCTGCTGTAACAAACCTATCATACAAAGGTTGATTTTCTAACTCACTTTCCTTATTCATAAATACACTTTGTAAAACTTCATTTTCATAACTCAAGATGCCATCATATCTGTAATCCCCATAACCAAGCCCAAATTTATCATTAGCACTCATCTGAGTATTTAGCAGTTTACCAAGATTTTTAGAAGAGTTGTGCCATTTTTCTACTTTAGCTTTTAAATCTTCTTTTTCTTTTTCAGCTTCTGCCAATAGTTTCTTATGGTATGTAAGGACATCATCATCTAAGTCTATTTTCATAAACCTTATCTTTTCTCATAGCCAAAGTTGTCCTTGTTGATGACAACCAAATTGAGCCTTTAACTGTTCATTAATGCTTAAAATATGGCCTGAATTCTATGCTACAGCACTATTGTGCTCTTTTTCATCATACAATTTTTTAAGTTTATTATATAATGCAACACATTCATTAGAACAAGATTGTACCTCTGTGTCCTGACCTGAACTTTGCAACCATCAAGCATATCTTCTTCTCTCTGAGTGACTGGTAACTCGACACCTCTTCATCAATTGCCCCCAAAGCGTTACAGTCCTCTCTTAACCAATCTTCATTTCCAGCCTTATTTTCCAGATTCCAAGCATCTCTCCTCTTATTATCTTGAGTGCCCTTGTTCGGCCTCTCTAGAAAATCCTGTCTTGTGGCAATTATAGCACTTGACTTTGGTTTTATCAAAACCAACCGGTTCCTTGGCATTAAATTGTAACTTTCTACTTGTCTTTTTGTAGAACTTTTTCATTCTCATTGAAATCATGGCCACCTGCCATTTCAAGTCTATTTCTTCTAAATCAAATTCATCAACTTCCAGATCTTCATGATCCAATTGAGGGTAACTGGATTGATTTGCAAGTAAGGAATATGATAGGCATGTTCTATTGTGAGGTAGACCAGAAGGATTAGAAACCACCATAAGCGTACTAACATCATTAGTACGGCTATGTGCTTAGAGACCAAATGCTACATTCTGGCGTGCTAGAAGATGATGCATAACCTTTAACTCATTCTCAAAGACTCTTAGATTATTAATATAGTATCACAAAGTTGAACTTCTAAGGGAAACTGTTTTTAAAACCAGGCAAAGGTAGAGATCTAAGTAATTTTCTTATTTGCAGTGCCTTATAGAGACGCCAGCACCATGATCTCTAACGACTCAAAAGACTTTGAAACCTTCATAGCCAGTTATGTAGTCCCTTCCTGATTTGATACAGAGAAGCCTCCAAACTTTTGCTTTAGAATATACTTCGCATCTTCGTTGATTCATCATTTCCACAAATCTAATTTGATGGCATCCTACATCGCTGTACATCAGTCATGTTAAGAAAATTTAGCAAGATAATCTTCTGGTAAAGCCTTAAGCAAAGTGTCCTAACTTTCTTTCGCTTTCTCTAGCTAAGATTCTCTTCGCAGTCCTTAAGCAGAACCTTGATTTGACCTTGTTAGCTTGGTGATTGATACAGACCATTCCTTTTGTATAACTTCCCAATAGGATAATTTAAAGGCAAAATATTTTCCATTTTCATGGCCTATATTTTCATATTCTCCCTTCTGAAATAGGAATTTATGGTTGAAACAGGTGAGAGTTGTTGTGGTTTGGATTTGTGATGTGTGGTGGTTGGTGGTGAATATCATCTTATATCCAACATTGAATTACTTGTAAATAGGGGTTATAGCTTGTTTTGTTCTCTACTTAGAGTTTCTCACAGCTCTGATACCACTTTGAGTCCCCTAACTAAACAATCTTTCCAAGCCGGCTAAGGTGGATAGCTAACTGTATCAATAGAATTGACTATAGAAAAACACTGAACGATGAATGACTTATTGTATATGCGAATCTACAACAATATATTAAGAAGAATGAAGACTACTAAACTTTGATTCTATTAATCCTGTTAATATGATTACAGATTACAACTAATGGAGATATGCTTGTATAATGAGAATATGGTTTTATCAATGTGTTCATCTCTCGAATCCGTAGGTCCTTTATAGACCAAGGATAAACCCTAACAGAGTTACAAAAAGCGTAAAAGATAATACATATCTTTTCCTACAATATCTCATACATATCTCTTAAACAGTACTAACGGTACTAACTATCTGAGCAATACTTAACACTTTATATTGTCAGTACTAACTATAACTATCGGTACTAAGTATATACCTAACGGTACTAAGTCAGGAATGAATAATTCCCAACACTTATACTTTCATTTCTACTTTCATTCTATATTTATTATGTTCTTGCATAAATTTATAAAGTCTTATTGTGTTAGTGTTAATTTTCCAAAAAGAAATGAAATGGGTATGGTAACCAAGGAAACTTTTATGAAACTTTTATGTAAATATTGTGTTTAGGATTTAAGTGAAGCGATTAGTGTGTTGTCATATTGATGGGGATGAGATTAGACTAGATATAAGTGCGGTTTTTGTTGTGGATTAGTTGTGAATAGAGATTAGGATAGATTAGGCACTATTGTGAAGTTTGGTGTGATTTTTAGAAGCATTTACGAAAAATGAGGTTGCTAATCCATTTTTATTTTTAGGTTTTTGGACACTTAAGAATGTTTTCACTAGGCGATAAGGTAGTTTTTGGAAGGCTCGTTTCGAGTAGATAGATTTTCATATATTGCACACTAAAACCGGACTTAAAATGGCCAAGTTATAGCCAAATGAAACTTGAAATATTTTTCGGCAAAATAAATAAAGTAAGGGCTGATGTGAATAGTAAAATGGGTTTTCGGACACTTTCGGGACGATTTGAGCTTTTAAAACATTAGCGAAGCATATAGTAACACATATATATTAATTAGGATCATTAGAAACATCGTTAACATAATTTAGGGAAAGCGTTAAGGTTTCTAAAAATAGTAAGTTTAGTGAATATTAGCAAGGTAGACATGGAAGTTAAACGTTTAGGTTTCTTTAGTGCGTTTATGTAAATATAGATTTAGCAAATATAGGGGACGATATTAACGTCTCAAAACTAAAAACTTTCTAAAAATAGAAACTTACTAAAAATGGCAATTTTTTGTTAAACACCGAAACTTAACGAAAAACTCTATAATTTTATTTAGTCACATTTTGTTAATTAAGCCAAAGCACAAACACACATGGATGTCTTTTTCTCTTATTAACGTTTCGTGCAAGATTCGTATACTTTTTGTTTTCCAAAGACGCGTCATTGATTTAGGTCGCGAGTAGGACCTCTTGGCATTATATCTCTTCATTGATTATTATCTCACCATTTGCTTAAGATGAGTTCATAGCAACACGTTTTACTTGTTTTATATTTACCTTATAACTTTTGGGGTGAGAACATGGTCGTTTACAAACTTGTTTACTCTAATGATTTCAAACTTTTATAAATGTTCGTTTGCAAACTTGGTTACATGATTGATATCACACTTTTTTTACTTATGAATCCAATTACTTAAAGCCTTTCTTTTGGAAATACGTTGGTTAGTTTTACTTTGGACACAGTTACTTTACGTTACCTTTTCATGATTACGTGTTGCCTAAGTTACGAATAGACCACTAATGCCCGAACTATCATGAACCGTTATTTTCTTAACCGATGGATTGGTTGAGTGGGCGCGAATGTTGTAAATAGATCTATTGAGACTAATTATCCCTATCCGGGTAAGTAGCGCTTACTAGATTCGAGAGACACGAACAAACAAATATATACCATGTCGGATTTCACTAGGTGATCTTGGTCGGATACCTCTAGGGCAGTTAATTTCTTGTTTGGCATATAATATGCTACTTTAAATTGAGCTTCGGTATCATGAGCTTAGCGCAACAGTAAATACTTTTTATGTGAAGTTGTGTCCGTTATAACTGTCACATGCATGCTGTAAACTTATGGTCCACTCTTAATACTAAATTCAAACCTATGAATTCACCAACTTTATGTTGACTATTTTAAGTATGTTTTCTCAGGTGCTTAGCTGGATTGTTCTTGAAGTGCTATTTGATGTTGCATGCATTGCCGAGTGTCTTTCAAGAATGTTTATCTTTAAGTTTAAATACTCGTTGCCTTAAAAACATGTTATGATTCCGCTGCATTTTTCTTAAGCTTCCGCTAAAACTATTTCATTTATGTTAAGAATATTGTAAGACTTATTTTGTTTTAATCAAGCAACGAGTTATGTTTTATCAAACGTCCATATAGTGGTCGTTTACTTGATCTTGTGGGATGTATATTATGATGTCACGCCCCCGGACATGTATTCGGTCCAGGCCCCGTTTGGGGGTGTAACACGAGGTATCCTGGTCATGTCCGCTGGAACCCATGCGAAGGCATCGACATGCTTGCAGAAGGCTTTTGTCAACTCTATTCTGCATTCTACGGATAGATTCTCTCCGATGGTAATAGGCTGATCTGGATGGTTATCGTTAATTGTTACCCTCTCTAAGGGTTTGCTTTCTTCGAGAGCTTTAGTTGATCTGTCTTCTTTATCTTTCTTGTCTGGAATGGTCCTCGCCTTTGAAGGTAGGGAAGTTCTGCCTCTTCGTTGTGCTTTTCCTCTAGAGATTGTCTTCTCGGGCTTTTCGTCCCTTCCTCCTTTGGGATTTCCTTCGATTAAGAAGCTCTTATTTGAGGATGTGTTATCCTTCCTTCCGGAGTAGGTCCTTGTGCCTCCTCAATCCTTTGGCACTCTTGGAGAGTGTCCCTCTTGGTTATAAAGGTCGCGATCCTGTCGACCGTTGGAAACTTTAACATCGAGTGGATTGTAGATGCTATGGCTCCCAAGCTTCTCATTCCCGTTCTGCCCAATATGTCGTTATAAGGGGAATGACACTTAACCACTGCAAATTCCATTGTGACCGTTCGGAGTCTGTCTAGTTCTCCTATGGTTATACTGAGGTCAATTACTCCCAACATAAAGTTTACTTCTCCTGAGAATCCGACCAAAGACATCCTTAATTCTCTTAGCTTTGCTTACGTGTCACACCTTAGGTTCCTGAAATAGTGCTCGTACATGAATTTAGAAGAACTTCCTCTGTCTACATATATCATTCGGACCTGGAAACCCTCGATGAGCGCCCTGAGGATTATGGGGGAATCGACCAGTCGACACCTCGGTATGGAGCAGAACGATATTTTGTTGTCCATCCACTACTCTAATATTTCGTAAGGCCTTCTCCGGTATCCTTTACCCATGATAATTCCCACCGTGCTTTCACTGTTGTTCAGCCTCATGCTCTGGCATTGTACATCTCTTTCCTCCTTACACTTATTCCTCTAGCAGACATTTTCCTCTTGTTATTCGAGGGTGCTCCCTCGGTTACGCTTTTTGGCTTGGTCGTTAGGAAAGTTTAGATCATCCATGATGGTTGCTAAGAGTGGAAGGGTTGCTACCTCAGTTAATGCTGAGGCTCGCCTCAGATAACAGAACAGGCGGAGTCTCTTCAAGAAACCTGAATTCCCGTCCCTTTTTTGGTCCTCGGTTCCTTTTCGGTTCTACCCTTAGAGTCCTTCATGGATTGGTTTTCTTTCTCTTGGTCTGGCAGATTGGGATGCCGTGTCCCACGGATGGCGCCAATGTTGAGGTAAATTTACGTAGGCCTCTTGGGATTGGTAAATGGGCCTCTGTATATGTAAATGTCTTGATCACCTGGTTCCTTCAGAGGTCCCTTCTTCGTATCCTAGCTAAAAGTAAGAAAGAACACCGTTAGCTCACCCAAGGATTTTAGTCTGGGACCAACGTTGGCATAAGAGTAAGTACGGTTGTTATGAGATAATTACGAAAAGAATATAAAAGAGTAAGTATGGTTCAGAGTATGTGTGTTCTGCCTTGTCCCGAGGGAATAGGCTTCCCTCTTTATACTATTTGAGCCATGCCAAATGACATGAGATTAGTGCTTGTCGTCTGGTGCTAGCGAGACAGCTGCTGGGTTATTACTTCCTCTTTGCTCGCTAATTTGGTTGTCGTCTTTATGTTATCCTAAGGATATTGGTCCTGACCGAGTACCGTACCTTTTTCGGTCCCTTTAGGTTTTGTTACCCTGGCACGGGACTAGAGACTCCAGACCTAATCTATCCTTTGATATACCAGCTTCTCTAGAGTGCATGTCTGGCTTAGCCCCTGCTAGTTCAGCAGAGGTAATTAGCTACATTTCTCCTTTGGAGTTCCGGGATAGACTATACCTCATCACTCACCCTTATGTCATTGTGTGGATGTTCTTTTGTAAAAAATTTGTACTTTTAGCATTCCTTAAAATAATATCGCGAAATGTTAAGGTGTTATGATCACCTTATAATGATGGATGTCAAGAGCTTAAGCATATTAAAAAACTTGTTGGAGTAAATATCCTCGATGCATATTTACAACATTGAAATATTTTTTGTTAAAGAATAAACTCGTGTATCTTACTTAGCTTTTATGGCTAACGTGTGTGTGATGTGTGTCTATATATATATATATATATATATATATATATATATATATATATATATATGTATATATATATAGGTATAAAGACGAGTGGATGGGTTGATACATATAGATCGGTCTTGCCATGCTATTGCTGACAATCAATCAACTAATCAAGAATCATATAATTTTGTTGCATTGTGTTGCACTGTCTTATTTTTCTTGAAGATACTTTTAATGAAATGTATTAAAAGATCATTATGAATTTTGTATAAGTTTTGTATTTTGCAGAAGTAATATGTTTAAGGAGCTATGCTTAATGTTTTGGAGTTTAGTGAAAAAAGAGTTAAAAATATTTTATTATACAAGTTAAAATAGAACCTATACAAGGTTGTTTTCGGAATGAACACCATGTTTTTTCTGCAGCAGAAACAATTACAAAGGAAGTCTAATTCAATCTGACCAATTACAAGTTTTGCATGATAGCCTTTTTAAGCTTATTACACGCACTTCTCCTTCCACCTGGACATTCACCCTCACCACCTTATTTAGTGTCAAGTCATTAATATCAATCTTATATCCATCTTTTTCCATAAAAACATTATCAAGGACTTCGCTTGATACCCCTATGTTGGTAAATTGATTATCACTCTCCCTAAGACCAAACAAGTGGACTTCTACTTCAGCTTCATGTATCTCCTTCTCTTCATCTATCATCACATCAGCATCATCCTTTGTTTCTTCATTTTCACTCAAGCCAACGTCATACTCAGAATCCTGAGGATCATAATCATTATGAATGTCCTCACTTATCGAAGCTGCATTCTCTAAAGGATCATTATCATTATCCAAGTGCTTATGTACCCTAGCTGTATTACCATAATGAGTGTCCTCATTTACACTAGCATGGTTTACATCATCTGGTTTATTCTCATTGCCTAACTCTTCATCCAATATGTCTTAAACTTTAGCATCGTCACTAAGTATGCCCTCAGTACTAACATATGCTAGAATATTCACATCAAAAGGCGGGGGAGGATCTAAATCATTAGTTTTAAATGTTTCGTCATGGCTTAACCCTTCATGACATGAACCAGCAAAATCCATAACATCACATGAAAGTACCTCTATATGGTCATCGATGTTGGTAATATCATAACTAAGACGTCCCATGACATCCCTGATGAGATTGCCCACAGTTTTTTCTTTGGTTTCAAAACTTAGTTTATGCTCCCAAATGAGAGCATACTCTAGGCAGGTCACTAGTCTCTGTGACACATGAATTCACACCACCCAACTAAGTGGATGGGATCATGGTTTCGTCATAAGCATGGATAAATCACCCGTGAGAGATTGACTTGGGTGTCACAGACCTAGTGTTTGAACTAGCCTTAGCTAGTGTATTGTTGTCATACCACTTAAGCATCAACAACGTATTTTTCTTAGGGATGCACTAGATGCTTCAACCCCATATCCTCCTGGTATTCCTATATGGTGGCTTTTATCTAGGAGTTTGACATGTTATAACAGATGAGCTTAGTATTCCATGTTTAATGAACACTTCAATCACTTTAAAATTACAAATCAGGCTAGTTAAGCTATGTGCATCCTCATCTGAACCTGATAACATCAAATAATTTATACTTTTTAATATCAAAATCCATTGTAAAATGCTCAGAATTGTTAAATTTTCATGAAACTATGTACTAAATTGTTCTATATTTTGTTTTTAAGAAAATATGAGCTTTAGAACGGAAAGACACAAAAATGGAAGGATGCGTGATGAAAAATGCACGAAGAATATTCTCCAGATAAAAACTACAGCGTAGTTGGATCTATGGAACTACGTCGTAGCCCGTACCCGACCCGACTCAAGCATTTCTAGATTAATCTAACTACGACGTAGTTGACCCATTGGGATTACACCTTAGCTTTGGGAAGAATATTACATTGGAAGCAACTGCAGCGTAGCTCATACCTTTGAGTTACGCCGTAGCTACATTGAACCTTTAAAGATTTACATGCATTAGGATAACTACGGCGTAGCTCCTTGATGTGTCGTTTAGTATAGGTTATTATATTATCAAGTTTTAATATTTATATTTTTCTGACTTTACCTATTGACTAACAATAATGGGCAGTGTACGCGATCGATTGTAGGTTCGTTGGTAAGTAGGGTGTCGATCACTAAGAGTGAGCGTTAATACTTAATCTACTGGTATTCTGATTATCTAAGTTAAATCTAATTAAACCTAAACTAATGCAAATAGAGGGGTTTAGCCTGAGAGACTGGCACGAGTTTTGGTTTAATCTAAACTAATAAAGCGATAAATGAGATAAATAACACATACAAGCAGATAAATAAACGATAAAGAAGAGGTCAAGCACTTATGTAAGGAAAATGTATTAACCAAGTTGATTTAAATAAGATGTATGAATTGTCTATGTGTGCAATGATTGTACTACTTTTGTTGGTGGTATATCATTCCAAAGCTAGGTGGTACTTCTCCCTAAACTCTAGGTTTATATAACGGCTAATCCTGTCACAATCAACCAAACCTGCATAAAGTTCACACCGTCGATTATAATCTATCTAGGTGAAAATATTAAAACATAGCTCATCGAGGCTTTACCAACTTATGGCCTAATGGTTAACTATATACTAATAGTGTACATTCCAGTTAACTACCAATGGAAACAGAACGTTATTTATAGTCCTAAGATACTGATGTGTTGTACTATAGGGTTGTATTTTATATGATTCAAGTTTTAAATTTATATTTTGCCGACTCAACCAAAAACAACACTTTAACGGGTAGTGTACTCGATCGATAGTAGTTTCGTGGTAAGTAGGGTGTTGATCACTGAGAGCGAGGTTAAATCTATCAATTTAATTAATATATTGGTTATCTAATCTATGTTAATTCTATTCTAATCCTATGTTAAACCTATATCAGTCTAAATCCTAATTCTAATGAAAAAGGGGGGTTTTTAGCCTGAGAGACTGGCACAGTTTGGTTGGTGACTACAATCAATTCAAGAAACTATTACCCACGCAAGCTAATTAACAAAAGATAAAAGAGCAGTCGAACCTTATATAAGAAAACTGTATTAACCATTATTAATCCGATTAGAACGTTGGTTTGTTTATTTAGTGCAATGATTTCTTCTCTCGAGGTGGCATATCATTCTTAAGACTTAGGCGTTACATCATCCTAAGACCTAGATACGTTAATTCTGTCACAATTAAAGCATCCGCATAAAGCATCCTTATTTGCTGATTATAATCTATCTTAGGGATTAAAGCAATGGTGATCTTGTTAAACCCTAGCTCATAGAGACTTTACCCACTTACCGCTTAATGGCAATCTATACACTAGTAGTCCACTTGTCCAACTATCCAATGGAATCAGAACGTTATTTGTTGAATTATCTAGGTCACCTGCTAGTCAACACGATCAATAAACCATTGGCAATATCCAATTAACTAGTTAAGCCCGAAGCGTATCCTAGACACAGACTTAGAAGGACAATATTTGTGTAACTATTATTCTAGGTGTATAAATTACTATATGGAGAGCTATCCCGGACTCTAGATCCGCTTGGTCCACTTAGCTAGATCTAGTTGAATGATAGGTCGCATACAAAAGCGCGTAAACAAGTATAAATTGATAAACATAAACAAGCATACAACGATAAATCAAGAAATCGATATAAACAAATACCAAACATTCAGATCTTCATAATAATGGCTAATACCCGAAGGTATTAGCCTTCAAACATCATAATAAATACAAGAGTAATAATTTAGCCAAGGTAAACAAAGCGAGTTAACGAATGATACCAAAAACTGAACGATTACTAAAGTATATGGAATTACACGATGTCTCCTATGGAATTGAATACGTTGCTCGACCTCTTCTGCTCTTTTTTTCTTCTGAAAATCGACTTTTGTGGTTTAGGTATCGAGAATATGATTTAGCACACTTAAAACTCGTTTTTGAGTTTTCTATTTATAATGTCTGGAAGTCGGTTCAATACGGCGTATCCAATGGGTTGGATACGGCGTATTGGGGATTTCTTGGAGTAGGGACCACGTTTGATATCTTCTAGAATATTATATTGATTCCATATCTTGAATACGGAGTATTGAGTCCTCTGGATACGGCGTATTGCTCGTTAATCTTCTGTGGTCTTTGGTGAGTGCAGGCACGGATACTCCGTATCTTCTTGATGGATACGGCGTATTGGTCTTTAGAATAGTAATATTCAAAATATCTTCATTTAAGCTCCAGAATGCGCGCCTTTTACTATGTTTCACCAATTACTCCATAATTACTGCAATTCTCAAATATAAACGATTAAGTAACAATTCTTTGCAATAACTATACAAAATGGGTTAATATCGTGGGATAAATGATGCTATAAAATAGACGTTATTTGATGTCATCAAATATCCCCCCACTTGAATCCTACTTGTCCTCAAGTAGCCTTATTCTCAAATATAAACGATTAAGTAACAATTCTTTGCAATAACTATACAAAATGGGTTAATATTGTGGGATAAACGATGCTATAAAATAGACATTATTTGATGTCATCAAATATCCCCCCACTTGAATCCTACTTGTCCTCAAGTAGCCTTTAGAAGTTTACAAAAATGTATCCCTAAGGATATTTTCCGTTTAAAGCATTTATTCGATCTATTACAAGTACACAACCAAACACCTCACGAAATAGGAAGATGAAAACACTCAAATCACTCAACTAATCTATGTGGTAACATGTAACTAATTTCGCTCAATTGCTCGGTCTTGACGAGTATTCTATCATAAGCTTGGCAAGGATACACATCTCCGCCACTAAAGCCAAGGAGTAACAAGTTTATAAAGGTAAATATGGGTTTTTGTATGGAAAGGCGTACGGTTTGATCATTCTACAATCTTTCACCAGAAGTACCACTCCAACAAGGCAGCTAAAGCACACATACATGTTCGTATGAATCCTCATCTGCGTAAAACCAGAGGTTAATCATTAGGTGAGAGGGAAGTAAATTGTTGTTAAATAAAAATCAAGAAACAAATAGATTAAGGCTTAAAGCATAAGTTGCTAGACACTTATTTTCCCGACCGTTATCATAACAGAGACACAACTATTTACAATGTCTTGATCATAGATAAAAAACAACAACCTAAGTTGGCGTTCTCATAACGGTCAACTCCCCAATCTTTCCAAAACTTTACATACTCTACAAGGCAAGTGGCGATATCTTCCACTTTGTACAATACTCTACATCGTTGATTTTTGTCGACGTATCAACGAATAATCGATCCTTCATATAATTCCTTTGGTAATGCTCTTTGTGAAACGATTATCTTCAAACTTTTTTTTTGCTAACTATACTTTAATTCTCGGTGTAGTTTCACCATCTTCACGATCATAATAATTCCGGATAATTCCCTCGGTAATTTCTTCATTCTTCGGATTCACCATTAATTGTGAATGTAGTAAAATCACATGAGCTTTGATTACTAATATACATTCCCATTTGCAATATGCAATTTTCCAACCGCACCAAAGATAAAAAATGACACAAGACTCAGGAAATACAAACTTTACACTTTAAGCAACTAGCAACTGTAAATTAAACTTTAATCTAACAAGGTATGTTAAGGTGTAAGGGTGTAACGAAACAAATAATTGGTGTAAATTCCTAAAGGATTGGTTTACGGGTTGTTCTAGTGGATCATCACTCTAAAGATGAGAGTGGAAGGGTTTAAACGGGAGGTTAACTAACTGGTGTAGTTAGTTAATAAACAACATGTATAGGCGATTTGGTTGTAATCCTAAGATTTACCAATTTAAACAAGTTACTCTAATTAAATCCATAATACTCATTATTGTGGTCTCGAATAGATATACCAAGCAAAGTTCTAAAGTCTACAACATCACCGGCACACTCATATTTTGTAGAATTTAGGTAAACATTTGGAAATGGAAAGGTTAAATCCTCATAATATCTCACAATATCTATCAAGGGTTATTGTGTGCAGGTTATGTATCAAGTAATTTCACAAAAGTATGCTTGAAAAAATTTTAAATTTGACCATATTTTAAGCATTTTAGTGTGAAAAATAGGATAAGTAAACATTCTAATTCTATCCCCCCACTTAAATTATACAACGTCCTCGTTGTATATATAAAACATTAAATACGGGAATTTAAAAAGAATTGGAATGAGAAACTCCCCTGATATTTGCTCGATAGATTCTCCAATTTACGTTTATTGAGCAAAATTTGTGTTGAACAGCCGTCTTGAGGTTTCCAGACTCCAACACTTCAAGATTTCCAAATTCGTAAATTCTCCACCAATCCTTCACGAGGTCCTGTGTAAAACATAGGAAAAACAGGTGCATTTCTATCTTGGTATCTACGGTTAATTTAAACTAAACTAAAACAAACTAAATACGGGTCAGACTGTGGATACGGCGTATCAAGTAGATGAATACGACGTATTCGCAGAACTGACAATAATGTTTTTAAAGTGGATGAAAAATAAAGACTGATAACGTCCAGACATTCAATACGCCGTATGGTATGGGGCGGATACGCCGTATTGAAGTCTGTAAAGACAGAATCGATAACAAAATTAAATAACATTTCGGGTTGTCTCCCGGGAAGCACTTTTATTTACAGCAAAGTCTTTAAGTTAGACTTTTCTTCAGCTTCTCTTTTCTTCACGTTGCTTTAGTCATCCAATTCAACCACTTCTTTTTCTTCCACATTATTGTATCCATCGTGATACCTTTTCAACCTATGTCATTAACTTTAAAAGTGACTCCATTTTTATCGATAATTTCTATGGTTTCATATAGATGCACAGTTTTTACAACACATGGGCCGTACCATTTTGACTTGAGCTTTCCCAGATGCATCTTAAATCTAGAGTTAAATATTAACACCTTATCTCCTTCTTTGAAATTTGTATCTCCTCGAAGCCTAGAGTCATGCCATTTCTTAGTTCGTTCTTTGTAGATCCATGTGTTTTCATATGCTTTATCTCTTAACTCCATCAATTCATTAAGTTCCATAAAACGTTCTTTTGCAGCAGCTGTGAGATCCATATTACATTGTTTTAATGCCCAATATGCCTTATGTTCGATCTTCACAGGTAGATGACAAGATTTTCTGTAAACCAATCTAAAAGGTGTGCATCTAGTGGGCGTTTTGTAAGCAGTTTTAATTGCGCATAATGCGTCGTCAAGCTTTTCTGACCAATTCTTTGGGTTATATCCAACCGATCTTTCCAAAATACGTTTTATAGCTCTATTGGTCACTTCAGTCTATCCGTTGGTTTGAGGATGATATGCAGTAGATAATTTATGAGGCACTCCATATTTCTACAAGGCTTTTTCTAATTAAGAGTTGCAAAAACGGGTTCCTCGATCACTGATCAAAGCTTTAGGAACTCTGAATCTTGCAAACAGCCTTCTTAAAATCTAATTACAACGCGAGCATCGTTTGGAGGAAGGTATCTACTGCTACTAATATATATTTATTCCCTTTCGAGTTCGGAAAGGGTCCCATAAAATCTAGGTCCCCATATATCAAATATGTCACACACCTGAATGTTGTTTTGAGGCATCTCACTTCTTGATGATATGTTTCCTGATCTCTGACATGCATCGCACTTTATCACATAATCCTTAGCATCCTTAAAAATGCTAGGCCAATAGAATCTAGATTCGTAGACTTTCCTTCCAGTAATTGATGCACTATGATGTCCCCTAGTTGGTCCGGAATGACAATGAGCCAAGATTTCAAAAATTCCGTTCCCAGCAACACATCTTCTCATTACATTGTTTGAACATAGCTTGAATGCATACGGTTCATCCCAAAAATAGTACTTAACTTGAGAAAAAAATCTTCTTCTTTTTTCAGGCATCCAATTCGGAGGTATGATCTTTCCAACGATATAGTTAATATAATCAGCATACCATGGTTCATCGTTATTGAGCTCCGCCTTCAATATCATGAGATGCTCGTCTGGAAATTCGTCAGTTATTTCCTCTTCTGCAAAGGTTCCCAAATCTGGGTTCTCAAGTATTGACAGATGATCTGCAGCTAAATTTTCTGCCCCTTTTTTATCCTTAATCTCGATGTCAAATCCTTAGAGAAGTAGAACCCACCTTATAAGTCTTGGTTTCGCGTCTTCTTTGCTGAACAAATACTTCAAATCAGAATAATCAGTGTAAACCACAGCCTTTGATAAGACTAGATATTGACGAAACTTATCAAAAGAGAAAACTACTGCCAGAAGTTCTTTTTCGGTTGTGGTATAATGTTCTTGGGCATTATTCAAAGTTTTGCTTGCATAATAAATTGGCTTGAATTTTCCATCAATTCGTTGCCCTAAAACAGCTCCAACAGCGAAATCACTAGCGTCACACATTAATTCAAATGGCTCGTTCCAACCGGGAGATATGATTATAGATGTGGTGGACAGTTTTTCTTTTAAAATGTTGAACGCTTTTTTGCAATCATTAGAAAAATCAAACTTCGTGACTTTCATCAAAAGTTTGGTCATTGGTTTAGAGATCATTGAGAAGTCTTTAATGAACCTTTGGTAAAATCCATCATGCCCCATAAAACTTCTCACTCCTTTTACATTAGTCGGGTATGGTAATTTAGCTATCACATCGATTTTGGCTCTATCAACTTCGATTCCAGCTCTAGAAATTTTATGTCCTAAAACTATCCCTTCTTTTACCATAAAATGGAATTTTTCCCAATTTAGCACAAAGTTGGTTTCTTCACATCTAGCAAGCATTCTATCTAAGTTAGCTAAATAACAATCAAAAGAGTTACCAAACACCAAGAATTCATCCATGATAACTTCCATAAAGTCTTCCACCATGTCGTGGAAGATTGCCGTCATGCATATTTGAAAAGTGACAGGAGCATTACATAATCCACATGGCATTCGTCGGTAAGCGAAAGTCCCATAAGGACAGGTGATGGTGGTCTTCTCTTGATCCTCTGGAGCGATTAGTATTTGGAAGAATCCTGAAAATCCATCAAAAAAACAGTAGTATTCGTTCCCACATAAACGTTCTAACATTTGGTCAATGAAAGGAAGGGGAAAATGGTCTTTTCAAGTTGCATCATTAAGTTTATGGTAATCAATGCACATCCTCCATCCAGGAACTGTTCAGGAAGGGATTAGTTCATTATTATCATTCAAAACTATAGTCATCCCTTCCTTTTTTGGTACAACGTAAATAGGGCTAACCCATGAACTGTCTGAAATTGGATAAATTAGCCCAGAATCAAGTAGTTTTACAATTTCGTTTTTCACAACATCTTGGACTTTCAAATTTAGACGCCTGTGATGTTGGATGATTGGTTTGTAATCATCCTCCGTTAAAATCTTGTGCATACAGTATGACGGACTGATTCCCTTGATGTCCGACATTTTCCAAGCAATTGCCCCTTTTCTTCTCTCCAATACTTGGAGAAGTGATGTTTTCTCATTTTCGGACAATTCTGATGAGATAATAATAGGAAAAGATTTGTCTCCATGAAGGTATGCGTATTCTAGATGTTGAGGAAAATTCTTCAGCTCTGATTTCTTCTCATCAATCTTGTTAGCACTGGCGGAATACAAATGTTCACTTTTAACATTATCGCCATTTGAAGTTCTCTGTGTAACTGGATACGGCGTATTGATAGAATCGACATGCCGTATCGAGTTTTCTAAATCAGACCCATTCTTATCATTGCTACTGGTAGATTCACAGCATTCTAAATCTGATTGATCAATTGATTTTTCCAGTCCCCTTGATAAAAACGAGTCAGGCTCTTCATTTGTCAGCAATTCCTGAGCTTCTTCGTTGATCATTTCGTCTAAGTCATTGATCCCGTAACATTCATCGTCTTCAGTTGTTGGTCTTTGTTAGGATTAATAAAAGTAACGATCTTATTGAGATAAAAGTCTTGTAATAAATAGAGAAATAATATTGTGTAATAGGTTAGGTGAAAGGTCCGTGACTAAAATAATGTCACGAGACCCAATAAATAGTTAAAGTCTAAAAGAGAAGAGCTCCATGCTCATTCTTGTAAATGAGTATAAATACCCCACCACCACCTCATTTGTGAGGTGTGTCTTGTGTGTGTGTCTTCTAATCTAATTCTAATCATTTTCTCTAATCCTCATCCTCCCTCTTTCTCTCTCTACTTTCTATCTTTCTCTCTCTAGAATAAACATACACATAACACCTAAACACACTCTATTGCTTATTGATCCTAAATTCAAGACCTCACAAGTGGTATCAATAGCAGAGGAGCGATATTGTGTGTTTTTCGTGTCTTTTTTCCTGAATTTGAGCTTATTTTATGCTTATTGCTAATTTCGGGTGTGTTTTATGCAACTGAGATTGATTGCTTACGGTTTTATCGTAAGAATCTTAGCAAGATTAGTACCGAATTTGCTTATTTTTGATATTCAGCAACTTTTTAATTTCAAATTCAGTAAAATTTGTTACAACTGGTCAAACTCGGTAGTCAACTAGTCAAATTCAAAAGTTTGACTGGTCAAATTTAGTAAAATTTGTTACATCTGGTCAAACTCGGTAGTCAACTGGTCAAATTCGGAAGTTTGACTGGTCAAATTCAGTAAAGTTTGTTTCAACTGGTCAAAGTTTGTTACACTTGGTCAAAGTTTGTTTCATCTGGTCAAAGTTTGTTACATCTGGTCAAAGTTTGTTACATCTGGTCAAACTCGAAAGTCAAATTCGGTGTTGATTTTTTTTGATAAATCAATCTCGACAATCTCGGAAGTCAAACTCGGAAGTCAAATTCGGAAGTCAAATTCGGAAGTCAAATTCAGTAATTTTTTGGTCAATAGTCAAACTCGGAAGTCAAATTCGGAAGTCAAATTCAGTAATTTTTTGGTCAATGGTCAAACTCGGTTTTCACTTAACACGTTTTTGAAAACGCGTTTTGGGACTAAATCTCATTCAGATCTGAGTTTATTTCCGAATTTGAAATTAAAAAAAAAGTTTATAATCAATTGAAATTGATCAATTACGGTTTTATCGTAATCTTGATTCCTTTTCAATTGATTCTTCTGAGAAAACTGTGATATTTGTGAACGATTTGATTTGTGTGGAATTGATAGTTTGTGTGGATCTGAAAGTTTGTGCGTGATTTGGTTTAAGTGATAATTTGGATTGAATTTTTGGGTTTGTGTTGAAAATTACTTGGGATCATCGTGATAAATAGGGAAAATGGGATCAAACGAGGAAATAAGACGCTTAGCTCAGGAAGCTGAAAAACAACAATTATTTGCTCAAAAAGTCCAACAACAAAACACGAATTTGACTAGTCAGCTTGAGATGTATAAGGAAAGGGTTCGGATTTTGGAAGGTATTAACAAGGATAATAATTATCTCAACGAATTTCTTGAGGCTGATGAACGGGCAAAACGTTATAATAAACAAGCTCAGTCTCAATTTTTTTTATATGATTCAAGTTTTAAATTTATATTTTGCCGACTCAACTAAAAACAACACTTTAACGGGTAGTGTACCCGATCGGTAGTAGTTTCGTGGTAAGTAGGGTGTCGATCACTGAGAGCGAGGTTTTCTAATAATCATTTAATGTTAATATCTTGGTATTCAATCTTTGTTTATTTGATTCTGTAATCTTATGTTAAACCTATTGCCACAGTCACCTAAGATCTTAGTAGTAGAGATCCACCTAGTTCACTGCCTTTGAAGTCTAGAAGACTTCCCTCTAATCGTGACAAGGCACATTGCGCCAAACCATCCGACATACGATCTCTGCCGTGTCCTGCGTAGCAATACATCTCAATTAAACGCTAACCTGTCTCACCTACACAAACAGGTTAATTACAAAAGATAAAAGGCTCTCGAATGTGGTCGAACCTTATATAAGAAAATTGTATTAAACATTATTAATCCGATTCAGAACGCTTGCTGGCTTTGTTTATTTAGTGCATATGATCTTCTCTCTCTCAAGGTGGCTCTTGGCATGCATCATTCTTAAAGACTTAAGGCGTTACCTTTATTCCTTTAGACTCCTAGATACGATTAATTCTATATAACCTATACATTAAAGCATTCCACTATAAAGCATCCTTATTTGCTTATTATAATCTATCTTAGGGATTAAAGCAATGGTGATCTAGTTAAACCCTAGCTCATAGAGACTTTACCCTCTTATCGCTTATGGCAATCTATACACTAGTAGTCTACTTGTCTAACTATCTAATGGAATCAGAACGTTATTTGTTGAATTATCTAGGTCACCTGCTAGTCAACACGATCAATAAACCATTGGCAATATCCAATTAACTAGTTAACCCCAAAGCATATCCTATACATAGACTTAGAAGGACAATTATAAATTGATAAACATAAACAAGCATACAATGATAAATTAAGAAATCGATATAAACACATACCAAACATTCAGATCTTCATAATAATGGCTAATACCCGAGGGTATTAGCCTTCAAACGTCATAATAAATACAAGAGTAATAATTTAGCCAAGGTAACTAACCAGCGAATGATACAAAAAACTGAATGATTACTAAAGTATATGGACTTACACGATGTCTCCTATGGAATTGAATACGTTGCTCCACCTCTTTTGCTCTTTTTTTCTTCTGAAAATTGACTTTTATGGTTTAGGTATCGAGAATATGATTTAGCACACTTAAAACTCATTTTTGAGTTTTCTATTTATAATGTCTGGAAGTCAGTTTAATACGACATATCCAATGGGTTGGATATGGTGTATTGGGGATTTCTTGGAGTAGGGACCACGTTTGATATCTTCCAGAATATTATATTGATTCCATATCTTGAATTCAGCGTATTGAGTCCTCTGGATACGGCGTATTGCTCATTAATCTTCTGTGGTCTTTGGTGAGTGCAGGCGCAGATACGCCGTATCTTCTTGATGGATACGGCATATTGGTCTTTAGAATAGTAATCTTCAAAATATCTTCATTTAAGCTTCAGAATGCGCGCCTTTTGCTATGTTTCACCAATTACTCCATAATTACTGCAATTCTCAAATATAAACAATTAAGTAACAATTCTTTGCAATAACTATACAAAATAGGTTAATATCGTGGGATAAATGATGCTATAAAATAGACGTTATTTGATGTCATCAGATACCTTAGTCTATCATTCACGTAACCAAAAGTAGAAACAAGATTTTATTTGTAGTCCTAGTGATCTAGTTATATAGATAAGCTATATGTAGTATCTATCTCGGACTCTAACCTATAGCTCAAATAATGATTAAGTTCCAACGATTTATTTATAATCCTAGATCCAGTTGAATGATAGATAAAAACATAATCAATCACATAAACGGGTATGAAGTGATAAACATAATCAACATGCAATGAAAGAGTAAACAATCGATATAAACAAATCAAAACATGAAATAATCATAAAATTGGCTAATACCTACATGTATTAACCCATAGTCTTTGTAACAATGCATAGTATAATATTCAAAACGATTAAAGTAAAGTTCATAAAGAAAACAATACGCTAACTGAACAATTATAGCGGAGTATAATGTTTACAAGAGTTTTCCTATGGAATGAATGCACTTGCAGGACCTTCTTGTATTCTAAAATCGTTCGAGAATCGTACTTGGTGGTTCTTTGCTCCCTGAACTTAATGTGGGTTCAGATGAGAAATCTAATTCCAATTTTTATGCATCATCATAAACTATAGCTTGGAATTTTGTTTCAAAAAAATATAAGGCAGTTAATATCTTCAATATCAAGACACCAGCTGATCTTACCATATTTAGCAGTTTTCCAGTTATACACTTGATTGTTTCTAAGAGCTTTCTCGGTTTCATACTAAACATATTCTTCCATAGTAATACCTGGTTGTCCATTTCCTGTAATAAATTGGCTAGGAACACAGATAAATAGGTCAATCAGATAGAATAATATTGCTGCTATATCAGACAATCGATATGCCGTATTCAATAGAATGAATACGTTGTATTGATGTTTGATGTCGAATAAGCTGTATAAATTTTGAAAAGTGGATACGCCGTATTCAAAGGATGAATATGCCGTATCAGGTATTCGAATAGAAGGTAAATAGCAGGTATCAAAAATGCAGAAAAACAAATAAAAACACAAAACACTAAACAACTACAACACATAATAACAAACTAATAAACTAAACTAAAAACACAAAATCTAACCTAAAATAACAATAAACAAGTATTAAACAAATTTCACTCCCCGAAAGCGGCGCCAGAAACTTGATGTGTCATTTAGTATAGGTAATTATATTATCAAGTTTTACTATTTATATTTTGCCAACTTTACCTATTAACTAACACTAACGGGCAGTGTACCCGATCGATTGTAGGATCGTTGGTAATTAGGGTGTCGATCACTAAGATTGAGCATTAATACTTAAACTACTAGTATTCTGATTATCTAAGTTAAATCTAATTAATTATAATTAAACCTAAACTAAGGCAAATAGGAGGGGGTTTAGCCTCAGAGACTGGTATGAGTTTTGGTTATATCTAAACTAATAAAGCGAAATGAGACAAATAACACACACAAGTAGATAAACAAACGATAAAGAAGAGGTCAAACACTTATGTAAGGAAAACATATTAACCAAGTTTATTTAAATAAGATATATGAATTATCTATGTGTGCAATGATTGTACTACTTTTGTTGATGGTATATCATTCCAAAGCTGGTGGTACTTCTCCCTAAACTCTAGGTTTATATATTGGTTAATCCTATCAAAATAAACCAAACCCACATAAAGTTCACACCATCGATTATAATTTATCTAGGTAACAATATTGAAACCTAGCTCATTAAGGCTTTACCAACTTATCGCCTAATTGTTATCTATATACTAGTAGTCTACAATCCGCTTAACTACCAAAGGAAACAAAACGTTATTTATATTCCTAAGATACCTTAGTCTATTCACTTAACCAAAAGTATAAACATGATTTTATTTGTTGTCCTAGTTATATTGATAACCTATATGTAGTATCTATTCTGGACTCTAGCCTATAGCCCAAATAACAATTAAGTTACAACGCTTTATTTATAATCCCAGATCCAGTTGAATGATAGATGAAAACATAATCAAGCACATAAACGGGTATGAAGTGATAAACATAATCAACATGCAACGAAAGAGTAAACAATCGATATAAATAAATCAAAACATTAAATCATTATAGACTTGGCTAATACCTATAGGTATTAGCTTATAATCTTTATAACAATACATAATATCATATTCAGAACGATTAAAGTAGAGTTCATAAAGAAAACGATACGCTAACTGAATGATTATAGCGGAGTATAATGTTTACAAGAGTTTTCCTATGGAATGAATGCACTTGCAAGACCTTCTTGTCTTTTAAAATCATCTAAGAATCATACTTGTTGGTTCTTTGCACCTTGAAAACCGAATGCTAGGTTTTCTATTTATAGGTTTGTAAATCTGGTCTAGGGGTGTATTGGTGAGGTCCTATACGGCGTATTCAGGATATTTAGCATGGGCTCCACGATTATGATATTTCAGAATAATCCTTAACCGCCTCCTAATACGGCATATTGATGCATCTGGATATGGTGTATTGGGAGTAAAACATGTTTGTTCTGAAAGTTGACCAAAGTTTCATATACGGCGTATCTGCTGTTGTGGATACGATGCATTCTTAAAATTCAGGCAATGGTCTTGAATTCGTCTAAGTCTTAGGATACGGCTTATCTATCTAGAATGATACGACGTATAGATGTCATATTCAGTAGACTTTCTTGAACTTCTTCGTTTATGCTCCAAAACACGTTCTTTTCTCTAACTTTCACCAATCGCTCGATAATAACTGAGATTCATAAAGATAAGCAATTAAGTATCAAATCTTATATAAAATAATATAAAACAAGCAATATATACGAGATAAATGATTATAATAATTAGACGTTATTTGATGTCATCACTCCTTACTTAAGGCTACGTCGTAGCTGGATCGAGGCTATAAATACAAGCCCTATATCTGCTATTTTGTAATTCATTGGACAAAGGACTCAGAAATGACGACTAGGGCTTCTCTAAGAGGGATTTTCCAGCTTGAATCACCATCATTCTAAGGGAAAATTTTCTTTGAACCATATTTGTATTAATCATTCATCAAACATTTGTAAGAATTAAAATGTTCAATCAATCCATGATTACTTTAATTATTATTTCTGCAACTTTTATTATGAGTGGCTAAGCACTTTAGTTGTAGCCTAGTTATGATTCCATTATTGTACTAATGTGTGTTTCTTAGTTTAATTGCCGTTTGTTTAGATATCCGTGTTGCTTGTTGATAAATCCTCGCGTTTTAGTAGTGTTAAGGCTAGTGTAGATCCTCTTAGCTATTGAGTAGGCGTAAGTAGTTGAAAGATAGTCTATTAGGATACAAGAGATAGGATCAAACTATTTCAAGTGTAGGAGTTGCTCATTCCATCGCCTGCATTAGATCATGCACTTATAAAGCACAAGAAATCCTTTTAGGAGGGTTTAGTGTCAAGGAGTGAGATTTTCGACACTTAGAAAAGTCTTTGGGATAGCCGGAGGTTTAATGACGACAACCTAGACGCCTATTTCTATAAACAACAGAATTGAGATCATAGGAAGTATAGGTTAGGTTCGATTATTACTCGGGCCTAATGAAATTAGAACCACCAAAATAAAGGTAATTAGACATTGCACTAGGAAACATCTTCTTCACACTAATAGGGTAGTAGCTAGGCTAGTATGCCTTTCTCCCTTAAATTAATCTTCCATTTCATTTTCGTATTCATTTTACTTGCATTATTCAAATCAAATCAACTTTCAAACGTGACAATTCGAATTAATAGCCTACAAACTTAGCTCTTAGGAATAACCTTGGATTTACCAATCCTACAATACACACGATCGGGTTCTCTACCCGTTAGTGCATTGTAGACCATAGGTGAACGAGTTTTATAAATTTATAACATGGTAAAACAATTTTAAAGAAAATACGCATTAATTTTTTTCGCCGTTACCGGGGAGCTAAAATAGGTTTCTAGTTTGAAAATATATAAAAATTATGCATTTTTATTTTAATCTTTATTGTACTTTTGAATTTATCACTACTAGTTTTCTTAGTTATTTGGCATATATGGGTGACACATTAACAGTGACATTAACTATCAACGATTATTTGACAAAAATCAGGGATGATAGTGGGCCCGAAATCGTCAAACCTTTGTTCAAAGAAAACATCAAATTTAAATTATGGGGACAATGCATAGAGGAGTTGAAAGATAATGTGTTTACTGGATGAGACGACGAGGATACACATGAGCATATCAAAAGAGTTATGGAGATTATTGACTTATTTCATGCACTAGGAGTCTCCAAGGATCATGTTATGGCTATGGCTTTCCCTTTTCACCTTAAAATGGAAAGCTAAGCCTACAGGAGCAATAACGACTTAGGATTTATTAAAGAATGCATTTTTGAATGAATATCGCCCTCCTTTTAATATCATTGAGCAATTTGAAAAAACTAAAGGATTTCAACAAAGAATTGGAGAACCTTTATATTATGCTTGGGAGAGATTCAACGATTCACTTTTCAAATGTCCAGAACACAAATTAGACGAACATGAGTAACTGCAAATTTCTATCTGGGTTAGGACATAGCAACCAGATAAATGTTAGATTTAAGAGGGCCAATTCCTAGGATGATACCATCAAGGGGACTTGAGGTTGTTAAGGAATTAGCTAGACATTTATTTGTGTGGCATAATGAGGATGGTATGAATGGAGGTAAGGAACTAGGGTTCGAGGAAATAAATGCTATATTCGAACAGATAAATAAGTTTGAACAAAATATGAAGTTTGTAACCGAAGAAGTTTGAATGGCACAACATAAGTTTGACACCCCTGTTGAAGGAAGAATCACAAGTCTTGAGGAGACTTTAAACAAATTCATCAGAGAATCTTCTAAAAAACAAAAAGAAAGTGAAAGCCTCATACGGGGTATCATGAAGGGATATGACCGTGCTTTTAAAGCACAAGCCTCATCTATCAAACAACTAGAAGTCCAAGTTGGAAAAATTGTAGAATAGTTCAAAATAGGAATTCTGGTGGTTTGCCTAGTGCCACTGAAATGAATCCACAGGGTCTAGCACACGTCATAACTACCAGAAGCAGTTTGATTTATAAAATTACACTAAATCCCCTTGATAATTTTGAAGGTTCTGATGGTGTGCAGAAAATATCACCAAATGAAGACGTGAAGGAAGAAGTGGAAGTTGAAAAGGCAGTTAAAGAATCACTAACGTAAAGGAAGGTGGTAGAATCTTATGTTCCACCTATCCCATTTCTAGGTAGACTAGAGAAGGATAAAGAAAGAGAGTAGTTCAGGAATTTTCTGGAAAATCTTTAATAATTGGGCATAAACATACCATTTGTAGAAGCATTGGAGCAAATGCCTAAATATGCAAAGTTTATAAAAGATCTCCTCATTAACAAAGCAAAATTCAAAGAAAATTCTAAATTCACATTCAATGAGATGTTTTGCTATGCTTCTCAACAAAATACCTCTCAAATAGAGAGATCCTCAGAGTTTTACTATACCTCATTCTATTGGGAAAGTGGAAGAAGATAAAGCCCTTTCAGACCTAGGGGCAAGCATTAGTCTTATGCCTTATTCAATGTTTGTTAGGTTAGATCTAGGAGAACTGAAACCTACCCGTATGTGCATTAAGCTAGCAAACAAATCAACCCAATACCCAAAAGAAATTGCAGAAAATGTAATTGTCCAAATTGACAAATTTGTTTTCTCAGTTGGATTTATTATTTTAGAGATGGAAGAGGACTCTAAGGTCTCAATCATTCTAGGACGACCATTTTTGGCAACTGCTCATGCCATGATAGATGTTTTCAATAAGAAAATATCTTTAGAAGTAGGAAAAGAGAAAATTACTTTTGACGTTGAGAAATCAATGAAATTTTCTACTTCTGTTGATGATACATGCCATTCTTTTAGTTTAATAGATCTAACCATTCATGACCATGTGCAGGAAACTCTCCCTAAGGATCAACTCAATTCATTTTTGATCAAGCCCATTGAAGGATATCAACCCAGTAATAATGAGACTGGAAGCATTAATTTGTGGGACGAAGAAAGGGAGAGTGTGTTAAAGCTGGGGTAGAACTACGGTGTAGTTGGGAAGACTTGGCTACGCCATAGCTGGTGTCTCACATGGAACACTTATAGCCAAATACTGATAAAAACCTAATGCTTTTTGTTGCAGGCATGAAGACTGAGGAAAAATTTATTCCAAAGCTGAAAGAATTACCATCCCACTTAGAATATGATTTCTTAAATGGAAGACCAAAATTATTAGTTATTATTTCCTTACTGTTATCTAAACAGGAAAAGACTTCGCTTTTACAAGTACTTACAAAGCACAAGACTGCTTTAGCTTGGAAGGTCACAGACATCAAAGGGATTAGCCCGTGGTTTTGCACACATAAAATTCTTATGAAAGATAATTATAGGCATGTTGTTCAACCACAGCAAAGACTTAATTTCAAGGTGTAAGACGTAGTAAAGGAAGAGATCGTTATGCTATAAGATGATGATTGATATACGCCATCTTAGATAGTCCTTGGATTAGCCCCATAAATGTAGTACCAAAGAAGGGAGGCATGCCTGTGATTATAAGCGAGAAGAATTAGTTCAAACAAGAATAGTGCGGGGTGAAGAGTGTGCATCGATTACAAAAAAACTCAACAATACAACAAGGAAGGATCACTTCCCATTACCTTTCATTGATCAAATATTGGAAATATTGTCAGGAACGAATATTACTGCTTTTTAGATGGTTTTTTTGGCTATTTTCATATTTATATAGCTCTAGAAGATCAAGAAAGGACGACTTTCACTTGCCATATGGAACATTTGCATACAGATGGATGTCGTTTGGACTATGTAATGATCCGGCAACATTCCAAAGATGCATGGTAGCTATTTTTCATGATATGTGCAAGGACTTCATAGATGACTTCCATTTTTAGTAACTCTTTTGATTCCCGCCTTACTAACCTCTCAAAAATGTTAGCTAGATGTGAGGAAACAAACATAGTCTTGAATTGGGAAAAATATCATTTCATGGTTAAAGAGGGGATTGTTCTAGGATATAAGATCTCTAGCGCATGGATTGAGGTAGATAAGGCAAAGGTTGATGTGATAACCAAATTACCTTATGCCACCAATGTAAAGGGAATTAGGAGTTTTCTAGGACACATAGGGTTTTATAGGAGATTTATTAAAGATTTTTCTAAAATTGCTAGACCTATGACCCAACTGTTAACGAAAGACACTAAATTTACTTTTTCTAAAGATTGCATTAAGGCATTTCCTTAAGAAAAAATTAACTACCGCACCCATGATAATTGCTCCAGATTGGAATATAGATTTTGAATTAATGTGTGATGCTAGCGATTATGATGTAGGGGCGGTGTTAGGACAAAGGATTGATAAGAAATTTCAACCAATTTATTATGCTAGTAAGACTATAAACGACGCTCAAGAACATTACACTACTACTGAAAAAGAACTTGTAGCTGTAGTTTATGCTTTTGATAAATTTTGGTCTTACTTAGTCATGTCCAAGACAATCATTTACACTGATCATTATGCCTTAAAGTATTTGTTCAACAAATAGGATGCAAAGCCAAGACTAATCAGATTGGTTCTATTACTCTAAGAATTCACAATCATAATCAAGGATAAAAGGGGGCTGAGAACCTAGCGGCAGATCATTTGTCAAGATTAGAAAATCCAGAACTTGAAGAAATAGATAAGGAAGCAATAATAGATTCATTCCCAGATGAACACTTGATGGCAATCCAAATAAGGAAACCCGAGAAATATCTATGGTATGCAGATTATGCTAACTTTCTAGTATCTAAAGTCATGCCCAGGGACATGACTTATTGTAGGAACCAATAATCACTTACACTTCATACCTTGTATATGAACTAATAAGAGAAAATATAGAAGGAAGATAAGGAAGAATTCTAGAGAGAAGTTAGAGAGAGAAAGTAAAGAGAGAAAGGAAGGTGGATTATCAAAGTGTAATGTTTACAACCAAATGACAACCAACACCCTTTTTCTTGGTGAAAAAGGGTTTATATACCCATACACCATGCTTAGGACGTGTAGGGCTTTTTGACATGGACCGGGCTTGGGTTTTGTTGGACTTTAATCCCGTTACACATACTATCTTCTTCTTTTCATAGTTTTTTTTCGTGACTCTTAGGGTAAAACTGTTTTTTTCACTTTCGTTCAAGTCTTTATTAGTTTTTATGCTTAATCTTTCGGGCTTATTTGTGTTTTATAAGTGCTTTTTAAAAGTTTAGGTTTAGCTTTTTTCAAGTTTAGTCCTCAGTTCAAGACAACGGGAACCAGATCTAGTCTCAAACAAGGACGAACCAATCTAGTTAAGTTTTCAGAACGACTCTTAGTTCAACAAACATTCCACCGATCTAGTCATTGTCTTAGTGAACCGAACTAGTGGACACGATTTAGACCGAACACGAGCAAAGCCTTTGTCAAACCGAACGTGAGCTGACAGTTTATAAGAGCCGAACGAGTTTTTTACTAGTGCAAAAAGCGAAACTAGCTTATCACCTTATTAAGGACGCTCGAAGAGAGTAGTACTTTGCTTTGATAACCGAACGAGTTCTCGACGAGAGTGAGCCGAACGAGTGTAACTTTGAATGAGCCGAACGAGTGTCATTTTATAAGAGCCGAACGAGTATAATTATAAAAGAGCCGAACGAGTTTTTTACTAGTGCAAACCGAACTAATTCTCGAGAACAAGTCTATACTCGTTTAAGTTTTTTTCGGTTTTCGGTTTCGAGTGACGGTCAACGACGGGACTTAAGACTTATACCATCGTGATCGTGACATTTTTTCGATCAATGTGGTGTATTTATTTTACACCGTCGATAACCGTACGCGTCCAAAAGATCAAAAATCCATACGTTGCACTTTTATAAAAAATCTCAACGAAGAAGATGCATGTATATTTTTATATATTTGTTTAAATTTTAAATTTTACACTTTTAACCTTTAACTTTCAACCATTTTAAATTTTAAACCTTTCATGTTAATCATTTTCATACAATTTATCCTTAACTTTAAAAATATTTTTCAAGTTTAACCTTGGTTTCTTTTTTAAAACAAGTTCAAATTTTAGCATTTGTTTTTCAAATATTTTACTAATTAGCCCTTGAGTTTTTTAAATCTTTCACTTTTTACTTTTAATTTTCTAAACATTTTTCATTTAGCCCTTTAGATTTTAAAAAAACTCCATTTCAAATTTATTCCTTCCTTTGTTAACACTTTTCACTTTGTCTTTTACTTTCTAATTTTTTTTGTATCATTTAGTTTAAAAATAAACTGTTTTGTCGTTTTAAGTCCCTCTTAGCGTTAACAAAAAGTTCTAATGTTTGTCATTTTCAACAACGATTTCAACCCTAAAATTAATTTGTGTTTCACGGTTTCTTCTGTATTTTTTATAATCCGCGAAAGATACGATTCTTTTCTCGGTTTTAATCAAAGATTTGTAAAATCCCGTGAACGTTAATTGATTTCAATCCACAATAACAATCACTTTACCTACTTAAGATCCGATATCCATTCACAACATCAAAATGTCAAATACCAATAACAACATGCAACCTCAAACATCAAGTGTTTATTCAATATGGACACTAACTTCTTTGTGTTCGACTTCTAAAGTTCCAAGAGAAGACACAACTTTCAAGAAGTAGATGCATGCACAGTCTTAAAGAAATTAAGTCACTATTTAAGTTTCTCTTAGAAACTTTACAAGATTATGGCACCATGCCTATCTTCAAGAGAACGTTCTCTCAAGACTTGGATTTACTAGAACAACATCTTACTAAAGATATACTTTCTAGGACTGATTGCACAACTACTTTGACTAATCTCAGAACAAAGTTTGAAAATGCTTTCAATTCAGAATTCGAAGAGCGTTATAAGGAAATATACAAGATACAATGCTCAATCCTTCAATCATGCAATGATATGTACCATAGATTCCATTCGGAAATACATGCTTGAGATAATTCTTCATCAAAACGGGACTCTACTTTTGTTTGAAAAAAAGACGTTGATGCAGACACAAGAAGATCATTCAAATCAAACCCAAGCATTGAGTTCTGATTCATTGAAAGTTGATTTAGTTGTCAAACAAAACTCTTGTTCTGAGAAAGAAGATAGTAATTCAGAGACTGCATCCAACAAATCAGCAAAGGAATGCAGCTTGAATTCTGAACCACAAGATGTTCATGGCAATCAATACAAGATGTCAAAAGCAGACGACAGATAGTGAATGGCATATTTTCGATCTCTTCAATTCACACCTTCAAGTTCTTTCAAAAGATGACTTAAAAAGGCACTCGCAAGATCATGGATTAAACGGGCTTTTCTATGTCTACTCTTTGGTCAAGATGTTGTACTTTCAAAGAACAATTGCTCCTCAAAACGTAGCTCAACTACAAAAGCAACTTGACAAAGGATGATATTCAAGAGATGGTTCCATGACAGCCTTTTGGGTGGTAAAAAACAGTTCCAACAGTTCATCGATTCAAGTTTACATTGGGTTATGATCGTCAAATAATGACAGACACATACTTTGTTGAATACACTGAATCGAGGTATTCACTTTTCAGAGATAACTACTCCAACACCTGGGAATTGTTAAGAAGTCCATTGCTGCAAGAACACGTCATCAAAAGGGACAGATGAAGAAGGGTGAATAATAAGACAGAATGCAGACGCAAAGAGTGTAAGATTGTTACGGGTGTAGTAAAGCATTAGATGCTGATTTGGTTTGGGGACACAGAAAGCATTAGGACTGAATAACAGTGACAAGATGACACAGGTCAGGGAATGATACAGATGCTGATGATGCAGATATCAGACCCATATATGACGAAGAGCCAATGGTACTTTTGTTTTTGAGGTACTTTGTGTGTTGTTTCTGACTTCTTCGTTCTATCTTCTGTGTATGTTCTTTCTGAGCATGTCTAGTTTCATTCTGTTTTTTTTGAGTTATTTTGTTGTTTTTTTCTTTTTATTTTCTCTTGAGTGCTGATTTTTTTGTGTTATTGTCTGCGCCTGCTTGTGTGGCTTGTCGAGATGCTTTCTTCACTTCTTATTGTTTGTGAGGTTCTCCTGCCCTGCTTGTTTTGTTTTTTGCTTTTGTGTTCTCTTGATTGGTCCTCCTTTCTCTTGCCTCCTGTTCTGTTATGTTGATCTGCCTGCTGTTACTGCATTTTGAGCATGACGTGTGTTGAGAGCTCCGTTTTTGAGGTACATTTGACTGATGGATAGTAATATCATTTGCTATGGACACAGCATATGAGCAACCTGAAATCTTTAATGAGGTGGGTTGACTAGTGCAACTGAAATGTCAAGTTAAAAGTCCTTATGCTTTGATTCATCACTGATACCAGACAAACTGGAATAATTCAAAAAGTCACTCCGAGTCTGGGAAAATATTTTGCTCAAGAGACAGTGCCCAATTTCCAAAAAGATTTTTCAAGAATGAAGCATGCATTGCTCTCGAACTTAAATATCAAAATCAATCTTTAAAATCAGGGGCAACATGGTGGTAAATTTTGAACTGAAAACAAACAAGTAATATAAAGCCAATATTGAAAAGGAAATTGTATGTACTTGAAACAATGAAAACATCGACATTAGAACATAGTGAGGCCTACATTAAGTAAGGAAATTGGACTTTGAAACTAGCATTACATGAATTTATTATGATTCTATTAAAATCACGAGATCTAAGACTACAGAACAGACAACATCTTTGCTTGCTAGTAATACTGAATTAAAAGCTCAGATTCAGGAAAAGGTTTTTGCAATTGCTGCTTTAAAAAATGACTTAAGGAAGTTAAAAGGAAATAGTGTAGATACTAAGTTTGATAAAACATCAGTCTTGGGGAAACCGGTTTTACCATCAATAAGAAACCAATCAGTTGTTAGACAACCGAATGCGTTTAAATCTGAAAGGGCTCAAATGTCAAAACAACGGTTTGCCTCCCAAGTTGATGTGAATAAGAATTTGTCAAAACCAGTCACTCAACATTATTTGCCTAAGAAAACAGAATCCGCCTTTGCAAAACCTGATCACGTGATTGCATCTAGCTCATCTAGGAATAGTTCTAAGAACATGCCAAGATTTAGTTCAAATGACATGGTTCATAATCACTATCTAGATGAAGCTAGGAAAAAGACACAAGAAAGAGATAGGAACTCAAAAACTAGTGTGATGCTTCTGATAGATTTCAAAACACTGCTGATGGGTAGCAAACCAAAACCTTAGGAGCAACAATCAAACATTAGAGTTTGCCTGTATCTATGAGTACTGCGTTATGATAAAGTTTGCCCAAAGCAGATACTCTAAAGAGTTCTAGTTCTTTTCAGAATATCTAAACAATTTGGTTTGTTTTATTTGTCATAAGTGTGTCTTTAATGCAAATCATGATGCATGTATAACAAAACTCCTGAAGGGAGTAAATTCACGTGCTAAGATTCAATCTCATAAGACCAAAAACAGTAACAAACTCGTAGATCAAAAGAATCATACTTAGAAACCTGGTAGGCAGATCTTTACAGGACATAGGATTTCTCCAAATAAGACTTTCGCTATGTATAAGAAAACATCTCCTAGATCCGATCTTAGGTGGAAACCCACGGGTAGAATTTTCAAATCTGTTGGTCTTAGGTGGATTCCTACAGGAATGTTATTCGACTCTTGCACAAGCAAGGTTGACAGTGAACCCCCACATGGTTCAAATGTAGATATCCCTAATATTCATGAATGCAAACAACCTCTGGATGTAAGTGCAGGTACATCAATCAATGTTCAGAAGGAACAAACTCTTAATTTAAGTACATGTACCTTATGTAATGTCAACAAGTAAAATCTCAGAGTATGGTTGCTGAAAAAGCTGATATCCCAGAAACCATTATCAAAGTGGATTCACATATGATGATACAGAAAAATGACGTTTGATTACAACAGATCAAGCCTCGAACCTCAATGTCAAACGACGTTTGAACAAAACAGTTCAAGCCTCGCACCACAATGTCAACAGAAGTTCATCAAGCAGCTGAGACAGTAACAACGTCAAATGAGCTGGATGTGCTATTCGGTCCTTTGTTCGACGAATATTTCAATGGAGAAAATCAAGTTGTTTTAAAGTCTTCCGCTGTCACTACTACTGATGCATCAAATAAACGTCAACAACAACTATTCAACTTCATCCACTTCAACTCTAGCTATAACTGTCACGCTGATTGGAACTTCGATTTTGTAAATATTTTTATTCTCTCTTTATTTTTGATTTATAAAAATTTTTGAAAAAGAAAATAGAAAAATATAAAACCTAGAAAAACAAAATATAAAATCAGAAAAATTTCAAAAATACCAAAAAGAATCTTCTCGACATGTCTCTTGGAATCGATAACATTTACGTACCTAGAAATGTTGATTAACATCGACACGGGCGTGTAAATGAAGTTCGAACAAGAGTTTCAAATGCTTTCAAAACATGTCATTTCTAAATTTTCTTAATGACTTATGTACATTTCAGTGCATAACTCGGTCCCGATTGTTATAGGGAAGTGTACGCCTCAGTGCGCTTACTCTAAAATAGAAGAGAAGTCTTCTATCATGTTTTTAAAATCGTTGAACACAATTTTTCAAAAAGAACTTTCAATGTCAAAATTGTCTACAATATAATTTGTGGTATTTTTCCATAAAAAGTGGTATTTGTTAAAATTGTGTGTTCAACACTCCCTTCCTCGAATAATTTTCAAAGAATTGTAGTACGTAGAATGTCATTTTATGTAAATCAATTTCTGAGGGGGAGCTTTTTCAAACAAAGCCTTTTAATGTGTTGGATACATCTCATCAATGTCCATTTTATGTATCCAAACACATTTTGTGAAATTAAAATGTGGAAACTTATAATGTCAATTATTAATATACATTGTTCACTAAGGCATCTCACTCCGTCTTCAACATTTTGTGGTGTCATATCAATTTTTCATTCCAATGTCAAGTTTTAATAAATATTGGTATCCCACATATACTGTTGAAGGGGAGCTATCAGAATCTGAATTCATGCAATATCGTGGTATAATTTTTCTCCCCATGGAATTTTTCATGTCAAATTTTAATCAATTGGTATTTCAAATACTAAGTGTTTTATTATTTAAAATAAGGGGAGAAAATGTGATTAAAATATATTATAGACGAATGTGATCTTTAAGACTCTAAGTGCAACTCTTTCCTTCATGTGCTAAACAATTTCGAATCTCGGAGCACATGTGTAGGGGGGGTATTTGAAAATAACAAGGTCAGAAAATGGTTTTAATGGTTCCGAATCCTACACCCAACAACCTATTAATTTTCACTACGATTCTGAAGTCATAGGTGGTTATGTTAGGTATAGAGTCCTAACGATACTCAACCAGAACTGGAGGATCTACCCAAGGACAAAATCCACTCCATAGATAGAATAGCAGTCCTTAGTATGGAATGGTGGAAGAATGAGTTAAAAGTGGAAAAAATGCCGATAAGATTGAGCTAACACTGGAACAATCACAACAAGGTGTTAGTAATGACGTCTTGGTAAGCATTGAAGGGGTTGAAGAATGAAAAAGAAATGTATGGATAAAGGGTGAAAAGAAAGAAGCCCTCCACATAACTTAGGCAGAAACCGGGTCAATACATAATCTATCAAAATCACAAAGATGATTGTTGATATTGAAGACGACATCATGGACCCAGTGATGCAATGCACAACCCTTCCCAGCCATTCGAGTTTCTCTCAAAAGAAACTAGCTCATTGTCACGGAGAAACACCACTTATCTATTTACATCTCAACTCTGAGATTGTTAAATATTGAATAGGTGGCAGTCTGCTCCAGCCTCCGATTACTAAAACCAAAGTGCACAAATCGAGTCTAGAGCCAGAAGAGATCAAATTATAAATCTCATTAGGACACAATGTCAAAATACACTTGTTGAACACCATAAAGTTCACAAGCTGTAACAAAGAGTCCTACGCATTATCCTTGAGATCTTGCCAGAACATCTGAGTGATACTTAAGTATTCACAGTGAAGATGGAAATCCTGCTTGAGCCAACATCAAACAAGCTCATGGTAGGTGACTTGCAAGATTCTATATGAATCAAGCTTGTGATAACTGGATATCAATTTTGGTCCAGTAAATGAATTGACGACTTAATCAGAAAGATAGTAACTATCTGATTCACTCTTACCGTGTTGTCTGCTTTGAGACGTTTTGGTAATGAGAACTAGCAAGCATGGTGAATCTAATACATCTGTGTTAGAAGATCCTACGCTTTGAGCTGGAAACCCTGTCAAGGAGATTCTTTGAATCTACCTGATCACAGGTATAGTATTTATACTATAAAACAGGAAACCGGAGGTTAATGCAACCGAACTAAAGATGAATGACAAAGCCAAATTCATCTTTTATTGCTAACTGTTTTATTTCAGGATAAGACGACGGTGTTGCAGCCTCATTCCAGCAAAGTCGGATTCATAAACCACATGCTCATACTCAAGCTTTCAAAGTCAATCATTCAACGTCAAGATAGTTGATTCTAATCTTCCCCACCATCAAAGAGCCTCAAAGTCAAATAAAGAATCATCAATTGGGGAGATTGTTAGACTTATAATCACATATGTCAAACAAGAATGTAACAAGTATGAGCATGTTGGTCAAGAGCACAAGTTGATCAAGGAAGTCAAATCAAGATGATTCAAGTCAAGGAGATGATGCAAGATAACGATCTCAAGAACTCAAAGTCAAAAGATAAAGGCTCATAATCAAGATCACAAAGCATGGATGAACAAAGCCATTACAAACAAGACAAGACGATAACAAGGAAAAGCATAAACGTCAAACGTCATATCTTCAATGTCATCGGCGGTACAGAGGAGTTTGAAGAAAGAGACCTCAACATTGGGGTAGATTGTTAGCCTTAATTATATTAAGTCAAACAAGAATGTTATCGGTCTTAGAAAGTCAAACTAGGTCTTGTATTGTAATAGGCAAGTCGGGTTTAACGGGCTTGGATTTAATCTAATATTGTCCGTGTTTCAGGCTCAAACCCCAAGTTAAACCAAGCCCGACCCGTTTAGAAAGCCCAAGTTCTAAGATAGCAAGGAATAGGTATAAATAGAACCCTCTCCACATAAGGAGAGGGTGTTGGTTACATTTTCATTCACTTGTAATCCACCAATTCACTAATCTAATTTTCCTTTCTTGTTTTCTCTCTCTACTTTCTCTCTCTAAGTTTTCTTCTTATTTTCTAGCATATTGGTAAAGATTAGTGTTGTGTAATGGATTAAATTAGTGGGATAACACTAATGTTAACAAAGGGTTTCTTAACATATAATAGCATCATTATTCAATTGAAATTACGGCTCACACATTGTTGGACAAACTATAAGAGAAGTTAAAGGCGGGTTGAGTACGCTCCCCAAAATAAGTCAGGTTTTTAATAAGCTTCGCGCTGACCTGTTTCTCTGCTTCTTTGTGCGTCCAAAATGGAGCTACCGAGAACACTTGACAAAATGATGTCTATACCAAAAAGGTTAACAAAATGTTTTCTTAACATTGTGCTACAAGTTGTTTTGCATGCTTCTTGTACACAATTTTGTGACATTTATGTGTATACCCTTATTTGAAGTTTTAAGTCTATGCCAGCCAAATGAAGAACACGTGCATTTGGATTGTCTTCTCTGGTCAGCCTCAGGGCCTTTCTAACCCATAGAGTCTTTTTTCCATTGGTCAGACCTTTGTCAATTTTTGCACGTTCTCTTTTGGTCGACTTAAATCGAGTTACATGGTCAGACCTCAGACCCGAGGCATAAGATGAGACGAAATATGCATTTGACATTACTATATAAGTTACTAATGTCATAAGTCTCATCAATCTAAGAGTTGCATTAACAATGCAATTAACGCCCGTCGCTTACCTCTTGCCCCATTTCTTTATACACTGGTCAGACCTCTCGTAATAAGTGGGAGGGCAAGTTGGATCTTAGTCTTATTAGTAATTAATTGGGTAGTTAATTCTTTTAAGAATTTAATTATCTAAAATACTAAAATTGAACTTTCTATGTTCTATTGTGTTATTGCAACATAATTCGTAAACGGACGTTTGTTTTCTCATAGAATACAAACATAGTCTCTTTTCTGGCAAAAAAAGTAAGACTCACTCCTATCTCTTCTCATTGATTGACAAGAATAAGATAGGGTTATAATTGAATTTTTCTCAATTATATTTAAACTCACATTTACTCTTTCATTACCCTTTTCCGGTTCTGAAATTTTTGAAAGATAAAATGTTTGTGTAACTACAGAAAATTGTGTCTAACTACCAAATAATGACATCTTGTACTTGTCACGATGTATGAGTTTAACTACAATGAGTAAAGAAAATTGCTAGCAGGTCTTCTAGGTAAATTTTCTTAGACTCGATTCATTCCTTATAGTGCTAAACACCTTTGTGGTTAGACAGACAGATTAAGAAGGAAGTGTGGTATGTGTTTAATTACACACACCTTTTACCTTTAAAAACAAGTTAAAATAACCAAAAACGGACTTAAAATGCCAAAAATATGCTTGTTTTGCTAATTGTGTTGTGCAGGAACAGATATCTAAGAAAAGGACGAAAAACGAAGCCAAAACGACAAAACCGGACACGGAATGGAAAAGCGTGGAAAAGACAAAGTCAAGACAAAGCCCAAGTGTGAAAAAGTCAACCAAAGTCAACCCCGACAAATCCAAAGTCAAAAAGTGAAGAAAAATAAGTTTAGGGGCCAAAATTGCCAAGTCCCTAACTTATTAAATGAAGGATATAAAGAAGATACTTGTGAGGGACTAAAACTGCCAACTCACTAAAGTATAAACCACAAGGGGTGTTCCTGCCAAGGCTATAAACTTGTAAACCTAAAGGACCTCTTTTGCAAACCACAATATAACTTTCAGGGGTGTTTCTTGCCAAATTTCCAAACATTCATAAACCAAACACTTTGCAAGAGCTTAGGACTTAGGAATTAGTATAAAAAGAGGCTATGTGAGCCGAAGTTAGTATCTAGTTAATATCTAATTAATAAGTAGTTAAGTTTTAGCAAGTTTTTCTTTCAATTAAGTGAATTTCAGCTTATTTACATCTTATTGTATGCTTATTGCACTTTTCTTTCAAGTTAATGAAGTATTGAAGTTTTTAAGTTAAAAGCCCGTTTTTAAGTTTTCATTGTCAAGTTGCTTAATTACCCTTAAATGTGTTAAAAAGCTCTTAAAACAGCTTATTAATAAGCTATGTTCACTTAACAAGTTAAAAAGCTAAGTAAAATTTGGACTTGAACTTGAAATTCCACTCAAATTACCACAGCTTGTTAATTTGGATGATAAGCCAAATTTGGATGGGCTTATGGACTATACCAGCTTATTTCTAATAAGCTGGAGCTTGTAGATTGAGCTTTCAATAACTTATTTGCCCTTGTTTAGAGCAAAAGGGCTTGGTAAGTCCTCAATTTCCATTTTTAGCTCATTTTTAGCATTTGCTTATTTACAGCTTATTGGTGCTTATTTTTCTTTTGGTATGCTTATTATTGATGTGTAGTGTTTAAAATATAGGTGTTATAAGTTTAAAATTTCATTGTGCAAGTTTTTACAATTTTTAGTCAATAATAGCTTGTTAACTGTCATTTTGAATTCTAGCTTATTTCAGTGCTTATTTATTGTTAATTTTTGCTTATTTATGTCTTTTATGCATGTTTAGCTTACTGTCTTTGAATTCCATGGTTTAATTCACCCTTAATAAGCTTAAACAGCCTTTAAGCTATTTTTAAGGGGGTGTTTGGTTTAAGACCCAAAGTGGGTCAAAAGTGCTTAATAATCCAAATGGGTTACTTGGCCAACTTTGTTAAGCCATTTCATTGTTAGAATAAGCTTAATTTCCAGCTTTTTAGTTTTAAAAATCATTTTTGCAAGCTTACTTAGCTCACTGTCTAGTGCTTATTGCATAAGCTTGGGCTAAAAGCCATTTTGTGCCTTCTTGCATACTCATTTTGAGTGTTTTAAAGCATTTGACTATTTGCTTTGAAGCTGCATTGACCCAATTGTGCAAATGGGTCAAAAACAGCCTATCTTGCTAAGTGTTTTGCCCTGTGCACAAGCAGCCACTTTGATAAGCTTTTTCCCAGCTTATTAGTTTTTCAAAATCCAAACCAAGAGCATTTTCTTAAAGCTTTTTAAGCCTAGTTTTTAGAAATTCAAACTTTGAGCTCTTTGGAATTCAAATAAGCACTTATTTTTAAGCTCAAAAAGCCACCCAAGGGGTGATTTTGTGTCTGATTTGACCCATTTTACTTATTTTTGCTTATTCAGTTTATTTTCATGTATTTCTAGCTTATTAATGTTTAGTTATGCTTATTAGTGTAGTTTAAGTTTAGTGTAGCTTATTTCAGCTTATTTTGAGCTTTTTAGAGCTTATTTTCATTTCTGCCAAAAAAATCCCCTGGTGCAAAACATCCAATTGGCACCCCTTTTTCTTGGCCTATTTAAGAAGAAAAGCCTAAGCTTTTTACATTCTTGGAAAGCTTATAAGCTCTCCAATAAGCCCCCAAAAGCTCAGCCCTCAAAATCACCATTTGGTGGCTTATTTTTAAGCCAAAAGTAGGGTTGAGGCTGTTTGAAAAACAGCCTTAAGCTCTCTAGCTCAAATAGCTTATTTGAGCTTGTGGCTTAGTACTTTTGCTTATTCCTTGTTGCTTTAGCTGAATTAAGACAGTTCAAATAGCTTTTTAGGATTTTGAGCTTAAATTAAGCTAGCAGCATTAAGCTTTAAAACTAGCAGGACTAACTTTAAAGTTAGAACTGCTAGGTTCATAAGCTCGTTTGTACTTATTTTTTGGTGCTTATTGGTGTTTCAAGCCCCAAAATAAGTGGGGCTTATTGAAGCTTGTTGGTAAGTCACCAAGGCTGTGGGCCCCACTTGTTCTCAAAAACAGCTTAAGGGGCTTAAATTTAAGCCCCAAAAGCTGTCCCAACTGTTGCAAAACAGTTATAAGCCCTTGGGCTTATTTCATTTTTTTCTTGCTTATTTTTGACTTTAAGCTTTTCATTTGTGCTTATTATGTTGGCCTTAAGCCATTCTTAGCTTATTTAGTTTAGTTAAAGCTTGTTTGAACTTATTAGCTTATTAACATTTTTAGTCTTAGCTTAAAAAAGTGAAACTGCCACTTTTAAGCCCGTTTTCCAGCTTATTTATAAGCAATTTCAAAAAGTTGTAGTTATAAAAATTGTTAAGCTCAAGGAGCTTAACAAGTTTGTGTAAAAAGTTTTGAAAAAAAAGGGGAGATAAGGGGAAACCCGGGTGAGCAAGACTCGAACCCGGGTCTCACCCTCAATACACCCCTTTTGTATAACCAAGCCTTACCGCTGCGCCCTTGGGACTTCTACGTTAGAGTCCCAAGGGGTTTAGTATTTAACCCTTGTTTAGCCTCTTAAGGCTATAAGCTGTTTACAGCTTATTTCGGCTTATTTATAAGCCGAAATTTGGGGTTCTTATTTTTCTTAGGTTAATTGTAGTACAAAGTATTTTAGGAAAAAATTTCAGAATTTTTAAAAATAGTTTAGTATTTTTTATAATTTAATTTTTTATTAATTTAATGCATTATATGTTAATGAAAAATGTTTGTTAAGCTCTCTTAAGCTCTTTTCCTTGTTACTTAAACTATTTTACTTAAACTATATAAACTTTTCCATAGTTTATAGAGTTTAAGTCATTTTCACTCAAAATCACTCAAAACCTAAATTGGAAGATAAGCCGGATTTGGAAGGGCTTATAGGGTTTTACTAGCTTGTTTTTAAACAAGCTAGAGCTTGTAGACAAAGCTTTAAAGAGCTTTTATGCCATTGTTTAAGAAAAGGGCTTTGTAAGTCCTCACTTTTCTATTTTATAGCTTATTTACTATTTCTTTGCTTATTACTGCTTATCTCTGCTTATTTATGTTTATTTATGTTGTTAATTCCTTATTTATGCTTGCTTATAGCCTAGAGGTCATTTAGTCATGTTTTAAGTTAAAACTGTCATTATATTGCTTTAAACTGCTTAATCTAGTTTGCTTATTTTAAGTGCTTATTTTTGTGTTCTAATTGCTTTAATAGACCTTTAGTTTAACCTGTGCCCTTAATCTGTTTTGAGTTTTATAAGTTTTCTAAATATGTTTCAAGTTTAAAATGGTTTTTATAAACTTAAAAGGGTGTTTGGATCAAGCAGAATTAACTAAGGTTAATGTTGTTTGAGCTCGTTTAGTTTTAAATCCAATTTTGCTAAGCTTGTTTAAGTTCTTTTGTTCTGTTTTCAAAAGTTTTTAGGTGTCAAAACTTATTTTTCAAGTTTTTTTTGTATCAATGTATTAAAACTATGGTTTTAAAGCTTATTAAATCAGATTATATGCTTAGCTTCTTATAAGCTGCATATTAGCATTGGTTTTTACTTCATTTTGGTGCTTATATGTTTTAGAAACAAAGTCTTTAGTTTTGCAAGTGTCATTTAAATTTTTGGTTCAAAACTGTCAAAGTTAAGGTTTTCAGTTTTTCAAGTTTGAACACCACTTTTCAATCTTAGTTTTAGATTAGTTAAAGTTAGTATTAGGTTTTAAATTTTACTTCATAAGCTCTATGTAGTATTAAAAAAAAAAAAAAAAAAAAAAAAAAAAAAAAAAAAGAAAGAGCTTGATCTTTTAGCTTATATAGTTTTTTAAAACTCTTTTACTAGCTTAAATTTAGGGCTGAAAAGGCCCTTTAGCCTTTTAAAAACTTTAAACCAAAAACATGTTTTCAGTGTAAACAGCCTTTTTCAAAAGCTTTTATCTAGCTTGTTAGTTATTCAAATTACTTAAATTTTGCTTTTTCTTATAGCTTGTAGTACTAGCTTTAGCTGTTTTGAAGTTTTAGACCTTAACTTATTAGTTTACTAGCTTAATTTTTACCTTAAAAGTGCCTTTGTAGGCTGGTTTTATAACTTTTTAGCCAAAACTGCTTATTTGATTTCTGAGCTTATAGCTTATTGGATTTGTTTAATTTGAGTTTAGGATTGCTTATTAGGTTAGGTCTAAAGTTCTAGTAGATTATTTAGTCTAGGTTTGAGCTTATTCAAGCTTAGAAGCTAAGTCAGTTTAGACCTAAAGACTTAAAGCTTTTTAAGTAATCTATCAGTTTCATAAGCTAATTTCTGGCTTATTTTTAGTTTTCAACAAAAGTGTTTTCACAAAAGTTGCTTATTTCAGCCTTGTTTAACTTTTTCATAAAAAAATTTGCAAAATTAAAATGTTGGGAATTGAGGGAAGTCTCTAGGGTTGAACCCGATACCTCAACCTCAACTCTACCAACACCTTAACACTCCCACACAATACCATCTTCGCCCTTGGGTCTTTTTCGTTAACCCTTTTCACTATTTTTCTTTTATACCCTTTTTGGCAGTTTAAGCTTACCAGCCTTATTTCTTATTTACAGCTTATTCCAATAAGCTGTATGACCCACTTTATTTTTCTTAGGACTGGAATAGTTCAAAGTACTTTTCTTGAATTTTTCAGATTTTTCTAAATTAGTTTAATACTTTTTAGAATATTTTTAGATTAAAACTGTTTTTAATTCATAATAAATAAAATAAAAATCAAAAAAATATAATTCTTTTTTTCTAAAATTATTTTTAATCATTTAGGACTTTTAAAAATTAAATTTGCATTTTTAGGGATCAAATTTGATAGTTTAGGTTTTCAAGTCGCGTTTTTAAATTCTTGTTAACGTTTTTTCGTTTAAGTCTTTAATTGCATTTAATTATTTGCTTGCCTTTATTTGTCTTTTTTTACATATTATTAGAAATAGAATCCAAATCAAAATTCGATCATTCAAATACGCGATCACAAACTTAATCACGATTCTTAATTCACGCCTCGTTGGGACTACGACGCGGGAAGGTTTTGGATTTTACTTTGGTTAAAAGTAATCTTCGTAAAAACCTTACGGAATACTTACTCACACTATTATTTGATTATTTTAGTTATATACTATATATGTATTAAGTAATTATTATATATATATATATATATATATATATATATATATAATTAAAAGTGTATCAGTTAGAAATACATCACATCATATCAGTCTTTCATAGTATTCATAGCTTCAAGGTTGTAAACCCTAACACTGTCAAAGAGTGTTCGTATTAATATATTGAAGCTTGTTGTTTTTGTTGTATTTCTGTGTCTCAAACATACTTTTTCTTTATTCTCCTTAGTGGTATAAACTATATTCCGCATAGTTTATATCATACACTCAAAGTTTCAGTCTTATTACCTTTGGATTTATCCAAGGATACTAAACCTTACATCAAGCTAAGGAGTTCAAGATCTGTTCCTTGGGATCAACACCCATCCACGATCTTTTCTGTTGAAGAGTTCGTGGTAGATGCAAAACATGCTCCCATGAGTTCTTTCAATAGAACTAATGTTGCTTGGACCAACAGCAACAAATTCTTCATCATTTCCAATCGAATGTCGTACAACAGTGAATTCTTCAGTTCTGCAAACTTCGTCTGAGTTGTCGATGTCGCGGTGAGCGGGGATTGGTAACGGAGAATATTCCCTATCAATAGCTTCGTAGATATCATTTGCTTCCTGTGCTTCTAAATAGGGTTTATAGAATGTATCGAAACATGTCTTTTTGGTGTTATCCTTGTACTGATCTTTGTATTTGCTAAGGTCTCCAATCGTCCCTTTAGTTCGTTCATTCCTATAGAACTCCCATAGCCCATTTTTAGGATTTCTGTCAATCTCCTAATAGTTGTCAAACTTTGATGCCAGCCAATATATAAATTCAAAGTAATATGTTCCTTTGTCTAGGTCATCAGGGGTTTTGCTAATGCAAGTATGGGACAATGGGTAATATTTATGAAAAAATTTATCGTTCAGTTCACCCCAGGTAATAGTTGTTCCATCAATTTAATCGTTCCACCATTTTTCGGCATCTTCACTTATTGATTTTGAGAAGACGTGTAATCGAAGTTCATCTTTTTCAACATTTGGCATCTTGATCCACTCGGTAATTTCGAGTATCTTTGAAATGTGGTCGGTAACATCCCCTCTGTTCATGCCATTGAAGGCGTTGTCTTGCAATATTCAAAAATTCATCACCGATCTCTAGTTTGGAACTTGTGATTATCGGTGAGTTAGTATGCTCTTCATTCCCGTTCTTTGTGTTATCGAAGTTTGCCATCGCCCTAAGTTGTAACAAGCAATCACCACTTTCTCAAAAATGGAGGAAAATGTTAGTAGGATATAGGAGATTTAAACGCGATGCTTATCAAACTGTTATTGTATCAGTTGGTTGATACGTCGTATTATATTGAACATAATACGCCGTATGTGTCTTTTGAATGGCAGTACGCCGTATTGAGTTTACAGAGGACGCCGTATTGTTTGGGAACAGATACGCCGTTTAGACTGTAAAACCAATACGTTGTCCTGAAAAGAAGGTTAGATACGCCGTATCGAACTGGTGGATACGCCGTATCAGGTGATCAGTCAGAACAGAATACTAATTAAAGACACAATTAAATAATGCAATAAATTAAACACACAGATTAAACTAAACAATTAGCAATCAGAATTAATTAATTTTACACTAAACAAGTTAAAGGTTAGAAAACACTAATAAGAATAAAGATTAAACTATTCACTCCCCGACAACGGCGCCAAAAACCTGATGTGTCATTGTGTAGGTGTTATTTATGTATCAAGTTTTACTATTTATTTTATGCCGACTATACCTAAAAACAACACTTTAACGGGCAGTGTACCCGGTCAAGATGTAGCTTCACGGTAAGTAGGGTGTCGAACACTAAGAGTGAGAGTTAACCTAATATATCTATCCATTATATTAATCATCTAGATTAGTCTAATTACTTGTTAAACATATGTTATACATATTTACTAGAGGTAAAGGCGGGGGGGGGTTTAGCCTGAGAGACTGGCACAGGTTTAGTGGTGTCAAAGATCAATTCAAAACACAATACAAACTAAAGCAATTAATCACAAGATAAAGAAGCGGTACAAGCTAAATAATAGAAAATTGTATTAACAATGTTAAATCCAATTACAAGCTGGTTTGTTTATTTAGTGCAATTATAATACCCTAAACTATAATATATATTAATTAAAAACAATGATAATAAAATATAAGTACAAAGTATAACTAGTCCTTATCAGTTTCCAAGTATTATATAGTATATCTATTACGTGGTCAAAATGGATATTAGAAGTTCAAATTATCAGAACCCACGTTATACTCGCTCACTAAAAACTCGGTCCTCAATACTCCTTCAAATCCCGTTTTGTTTGTCAAGTTAGTTTATGATACCCTCCTATATCATTAGTCACATTTACTCTCCTCATAATCTCATAAAATCTCAAACACAAAACCTAATCAAATTCACACAACTACGTCTGCAAAAATAGACAGTGTTCTGAATTCGTGTCAAGAGTTTTGTTCGAGTTCAGGTAGGGGTAGCAGTTGTCTATTCGTTTCAGTTCTGGTTAGGGTGGTTGTTATAGTTGAGTTGGAATTTGCGTTGTTGTACGTACTTGGTTTTGGTTCGACCTGTGCATACGCAGGCTGCAGGGTTTTGGTTTGCGACTGATACGTGTCTAGCTGATCGCGTACATTTGGGTTTGGGTTCGATCGTGTCTCATTGTACTTAGTGTCCGTGTTCTTGTTTTGGTCTCGATCTTTTCACATCTAGCTTGAGGTAATCTTTGAACCACCTGTCTCATTATAATCACAAACTATGCATAAGTATTATGATAGATAATCTTATTTATAATGTATCATGATATAAAGTAGAACTATAATCGGAATCCATCATTTTTAATGAATCGGTAAGTCGCGGGTCTTTAACGTATTGATCACGTGTAAGGTTTTAGAACATGTAAATTGAATGACATGATATATATTGCAAGCTCACTGATGTCAAGTTTTTACTTGAATACGAGATATTAAAATGAAGTAATGAATTTAGAAACTAGGTATCATATATCATGAAGGAGGAAGAACAGTAATGAGCATGCATGATAGACAAATGAAACATGTACTTTATATTTTGTATCTAACAAAATAGACGTTTTCTATTCTTAACTTAAATGTATTTTTATTGGAAAATTGTTTTGGCTGTACAACTGTGTCAGCCTTCGACAAATAGCGGAAACTTTTTTGGTCATTTTCCAAATCTTATTTACTATGGAGTTTTCCGGTTAATCAAATGCACATGTCTTCTTAACAACATGAAATTAATTTTTTATAAATAAAGTTACAAAGCAGCGGTTGATATTTAGCATAAACTCAGTAGTCTACAACTTGAACATCCTATTATAAGACATTAAGTCTAGTTAATAGTTATAAAACCTTAACATATTAAACATACAAATAAAATAGTTCACTATACTCGACATGTTGTACAAGTTATGAAATCCCCTTATAAATCGAATATTAAACTCACAAATGTAAAAGGAACATTTGACATTAATAATATAATACAAATAAGTATAGAAGCAATAGTGAAACTATTGTTATTAATTAGTTCTTAATTCGTGTAGATAATTTGAAGCGGGAGTAAGTCGGTTTGATTTGTCAAGTAAGCGTTGATTTGTTTAAGGTACAGATATTCTATCCTTTCTTTTAAGGATTCTCATGACTTTTGCTCCGTATCTAATTGCCTCTTAGAAATCCCTATTTATGTTCCTCATCCTATGATTTGATATTCGTTTGCTATCTTATTTGATAACTTCATTGAGCCCTTTGAATTCGTTTGATACATGCTTCATTTGATATTGCCATGATAGGAACTTATCCATTTTGTTTAGACATGATCTTCTTTGGACATAATATGTTTCGTTTCGATATGCTATATGAACCCTTTGTTTTATTCTGATGCCCGAGCTAACTAGCCATGGAGGTACCATGGCCTCGTCATTGAGGCACCAATGGCGTGACACTATCTGTGGTGGTGTGATCAGTCCACGGCGTTCCCTTTCGTTTTGTGTGCTCTATTATGCACTTGGCCATATATGATTTGATTTGTAGGGAGCGTATGGATGCATCCTAGGTACTATGTTTAGTTTAGTTTATGTGCATGACTTAGTATGGTGCCAACACCTCATTGCACATTTTGTTTCGATACATGTGGAGATTGCAACTCCCTTGTACAACTTGCTATGATATATGATGATTATTTATTCTAAGCGTGTGGCATGCTGTAGACTTTCGTTTCGAGCTCGTGGGTCATTTCTATGTGTTTTGTTTTGCTACTTATTCGTTCAGTTCTTATGACATATGAGATCTTTTTTACCTAGGTTATGGTGATTCCATTTCGTTTACTTATGCATATTGACATGTCTGTTTTGTTTATATATGTTCACTGAGCTTTTCTTTTCTCTGCGCCAGGTAATAAGAGGGAAGCTGGGTTATGAGTAAAGAATGTTTAGGAGCTCTTAGTGGACGGACTTGATGATAGCTTTCCACATCTTACTTATAATTCCCTAGACTTTGGATTTGGGAAATTTTCTTTTGTTTAGACTATGCATTTGGATTTATTTTCGTTTGGAGGTCACTATGTTCTAGACCTATTATTCCTTAGTATTCTTGGCGAACTTTATTGAACCATTTTTTTAAATAAAGTCTTCCGCTTGCGTATGTTTTGATGCCATAAGTGTGACATTTGACCCGTTCTTGGGTGGGGTGTTACAATTATGGTATCAGAGCTGTAGGTTCGTCCTATAGAACTTAGGTTATAACCTATGAGGATTGGGTAGACATTTAGGTTTCATTTTCAATTTCAGCGCTCTCTTTTGA
>BQNB010002895.1:0-38011 GCA_026074375.1 Tanacetum coccineum
ATGTGCAGGTATGGATAAGTCAAAAATCACAAGAAAACAGTCAAAAACGGGCAAGCACGGACACGGGAATCAGAAGAGTACAAAAAGAAGCCAAAGATACAAAGCCGAAGCCAGAAAAGTCAAGCCTCAGTCAAAATCAGCCAAGAAAAGTCAAAGATAGTCAAACTAAGTCAAACACAAAAGGACAAATCCTCAAAATGTTTCATTTTGGTCCCTCAACTCTCACAAAAGTCTAAAAATGTCCCCTCCTCCCTTATTGGGCCTTAAAAACCTTAATGGGCCCAATAACCCCATACCCGGATCCTAAAGCCCAAAACAAAGCCCATTTCCTTTTATAACAAACCACAAGGACTGATCTTGCAATTTTCTAAAGTTATTTATAACTAGAAGAGAAGAAAAGGAAGAGAGGGGCTAGAATTGTAAATTCCCAAACCTATAACAGTTTTAACTGTCGAAAATTAGGCACAAAATCCTTTTACTATTCACCCGTCTCCCCCGTGTTTACCCAAGGTCAAAATCATAGGGCTTTTCCAAATTGAGGGTCAAGGACGTCTATTCAAGTGGTCTATATCAAGATATCATGGACAAATCAGTCAAATCAAGCTCCTATTGGCCAAGACGCATAAGAAAGGATCATGTACAAGAGGAGAAAGCACAAGAGAAGCTACAATTTTACACTAATTTTACTCTCAGAAGAAACACAACATGTCACATCACGGATTGCCACGCTGGCAATTCCTCAGGTGTCCACAAATCAATCCAACGGCCACAATAGAAGACTCTAATGCATTGAAGAAATGACTTGGTTGGTGATTAGAAGGAGCGGGTGGGCAAGGCAAGAGGGTCTGGAAGCTTCACCAAACGGCTATAAATAGAGCCTCACTCTACACACACAAGAAGATCTAGTTTTTTTTACACATAGTTTTAAGTTTTAGTTGTAGCTTAAATTTTAGCTTAATGATGTTTTAATATTGTAATTTTCTTTTAAAAAAGCTATGTAAGCAGTTTTTAATGAAATTCAGTTTTACTTAATCTCTCCAAATTTCTTTTTCATAAGTTACGAACTGTCTTATGGCACAAATTGTGTCTCAATAAGCTAATAAGCTCATTTTTAGCTCTTTCAGTCTATAAGCTATTAACTGTTAGAGCTTCAGTCTTCTTACTATGTCAGAATTATACTCGTCTTACCAAAACACCTCTGTATTCACATACTGTGTGTGTGTAACTCACATGATCATGGAATTCATTGGGATTGAGTTTTAGAAGGCGGATCTTTTACTTGGATGAGATCCCAAGGACTTATACCATTGCTTATTAATAAAGCTTGGGAGTTGTAGATGCTTTTTTTAAATATTGTAAGCAACCTTTTATTAATGAAATGCAGTGTTTTAATCTTTCTAAATCTCTTTGATTCATAATCTCTCATTTTTTTCTCATTTAGAGTTAAGCTAAAGCTCAATAAGCCCTTATAAGCTCTAAAAAGCTCTCAAGAGTCTATAAGCTCTTGATTTGAGCTTAACCAGTCTTAATCATACTTTAAACCTATAAAATTAGCTTAAAATCTAAGTACCTTTGGATTTGGACTTATAAGCTTTTGGAAGGAGAACCAAACATGGAAGGGTTCTCAAGGACTTAACTCCTAGCTTATTCATAAGCTAGGAGAGCTTGTAGCTGCCATTATTGGTACCTTTTGTTTAGCTAAAGGTTCAAGTAAGTTTCTCTTTTCATTTCTCTCTAATTTCAGTTTAAAAGTGCTTAGTTACAGCTTAAATGTTTATTATTGCTTATTTGCTTATCCTCTTTGCTTATTAGTACTTATTTGAGTTTGAACTAGCTTAATAACCATAGTAGCTATTCTGTTTTTGATTAAAATAGTTTAAATCATAGTTTTTCATTAATTTGCCTTAAAACCTCTAAAAAAACCAAAAATATTTAGCATTAATAGTAGATCTTGGATTATTGCTTATCTAGTTGATTAATCATGATTGTTAAGTTAGTTTTAAGCTATTTGATATCTGGTTATTTAGTTTGATGCATTAGGTTAGTAATCCAAAAGCTTAATTTGAATCTGTCACTTCTTAAAGGGGTGTTTGGTTTAAGCATGTTTGACCTCAAAAAGTCAAAGTTAATTGGTAATTTTGCTTTGAACAGCTTAGAGTTCATAATTGATTAAGTTTTATGGAAATTTGAATCATTGGCTTGTATTTTTAAGCAATTTGTGACTTATATTGGGTGTTCCTGCACCAGGGTACATTTTATCTAAATTTCACTTGTGAATTTTTTTTGGTTTAAGCCCTCCAAGGGCTAGATCTTGCTTGCTTTGTTTATACACTCTAAGAGAGTGTGTCCAAGTGCAGGATTACCATTTAGGAATCCTACACCATTGGTTTTGTGTTTGTGCAAAGTGCACCAGCAGGACCAACTCAGTTCCTGCTGTCACCTTTGTTTCAAATCTTAGCTAGGCAAACATAACTTCTAGAAGCTCATATTTAGGGTTAAGTTAGTCTTAATATAGCTTAATATAGAATAATGCTTAGATTTAATTCCCTAGCTTATTTCCTAGTTTAATTTAGCTGTCAAAAGTCATTTAAATTCATAAAAAGCCCAAAACAGTAGGTTAGTAATTTAGCTTATTAATTTTTGAATCTTAGCTTAAGGTGGTAGACTTAATAGCTTATATAGATAGATTATAAGTAGTTTAATAAGTCCTTAAAGTTTTAGAGTCCAGTTTAGCTTTTTAAGTCTTTTGGCTCATTTGAATTCTGTGCTATTTTGCTTATATCCTGAGTTTGTCTACTTCATGCTTAATTTCAGTAGCTTAAAAGCACTTTTAGCTTAGATTTCTTTGCATTTATAGATTAAGCTCATTATAAGCTGCCTAGAACACTTTTTGCTTTTCCATTTGAGCTTAATTTGAGTAGTTTATAGCTTATTTAGTGAAACCAAGGCCAAAAGGCCACTTACTGTGACAGCAGCTTAAATAAGCTGTTTTAGAGCTTATAAGTTAGTTTTAGCTTATGTTTCCTTTGTTAAAGTAGCTTATTTTAGTGTCTTCTATAAGTCCTAGTATTTAGTTCTTCTTAAAAGTAAAAAAAATAAAAAAAAATGCAAAAAAGGGGTTGCTAGCACACTCGAACCCACAACCTCCCTCATACAACACCAATGACTTAACCAGTTTGCTACATTAGCTCATCCAGTATAACTTTCCCACATTTAATCTTTATACACATTTTAATTTCCTTTTTCATCAATAAGCCGTAGCTTAATAAGCTTATTTTTGGGCTTATTCGTTAATCATTGTTGTTTTTCTTATTTTTCTTATAATCCTGCCAGTGTTTAGGACTTCTCCTGAATTTTTCAGATTTTTCTACCTTTTATTTTATTTTTAATCATTTTTTAAAAGTAAAAATCTTATAAAATCAATAAAAAAATAGAAAAAAGTTTCAGAAAAATACAAAAAAATAGTTTTTAGTTTTATAAAAAATAGCTTAAGGTTTACATCCAGTAAAATCATTTTCACACTTTTTAGATCTTAAATTTCATTTTTTAGCTTTTATTTTAAACTTTAAAAATAGGATTTAAATAATAAAAATAGTTAAAAATAATTTTCTTTGCTTTTATAATATTTTAGACTTTCCTAAGCTTAAAAATCATTTTTCCAAATTTTTAGTACTTAATTTGCTATTTTTTAAGATTTAATTAGATTAAATTAGTTTTTAATTCATAATAAATTCAAAAATAATAAAAAAAAATGTTTTTCTTTTTCCTAAAATTTTCTTTTGTCTTTCTTTTGTCCTTATCTTAGGTTTTGAAGTTTTTTAGTTTACATTTTTAGGGGTTTAATTTTTCAGATTAACTTGTTAATTGTCGCGTTTTTTAATTCGTTTTCCGTTATTTGTTAAGTGCTTTTTTAAGTGTTTTAAATTTGCTTGTTATCGAAAACCCAATCAATCTTCGAAACCCATTCAAATCCAATATTCCAATATTCAAGGCGAGGTTTCCAATTTCTCCAAATCATTGATTCGGTGGGAAAACCGACTCGGGGAAATATTTACTTCCGGTAAAGATACGTATATTATATATTATATATATATATTTTAAAGAGTGAATTTTTCTTAGGGAATTTTCTTAATTGCTCTTGTTGATATATTATTAGTATGTTGTATACCCGTATCAGGAGGCAGCAGTCACATGAGAGAGGATGATGTTATTGCACTTAGATGTTTTTCATTAATAACTAGTATTTGAAGCCAATTGAGTCCGTGATTCATGAGATGGTTAGCATACTTTCAAGGGAAGCTTACTGTTAACATAATTAACCATCTATATGCACCACTTACATTATGAAAATCAAAGTTGCATTTTTACACATGTTCCCTATTAGATGATTACAAAAAGGGGAAGAAGATTCATGATTTGCAGCTTATTATTATGGTGGCATGTTCAAGGAGATCTTAAGTCAAGGGGAAGCATTGTTTCTTTCATGAAGATTGTTTTGTAATATCAAATAGGGGAAGATTGTTGGGAATTCTAATTTGATGATTACAAAACCTTATATGCAACAATGAAGAAAGAAGAAACAACAAGGACTTAAGATGTAATATTAGGTTAGCTTAATATGTAAGCTAGGTTTTTATTGTAAACCCTAGCCTCTCTAGTTTATAAAGAGAGGCAGGGCGTCTGGTTTAGATATAAATCCAGAATAGAATTAGAACTCTCCAATGAGAGTCTAATAGTTAGCATAGTTATAGTTAGTTTAGCCCCAAGATCATTTGATCTTGGGGTAATAGATTAATAGAAAACCTTGTTTGTTAACATTGATGTTCTTATTCTTATTCCGCTGCGTATATTCAATGTTTTCGTTATCCTAGATGTGCTTAGATCAGGGATTCACAATTGGTATCAGAGCGGGTTGCTCTTGATATCTAGGATTCAAGGTTTTATGGTCAAAGAATGAAGAAGAAACCGTAAATTCGTATATGGTTTTTATGTTCGTTACTTTCTGGGCAGCTGTGGTAAAATGGTCATAACTTTTTCGTTTACCGTTGGATCGTAATGAAATTTTGAACGGAGGTTCTACACATATATATCTACAATCTGACCGGAGCGATCGTCAAGATAAGCTTTGATAAAAAGTTATGCTATGACGAATTTGGCTGCAGAAAAGGTACTTTTCAAGTTTTTGTTTTTAAAGCCTACCACTTACTTTCATTTAGTACAAATTCACATCACGACGAGCTTAGAACTCACATTTCAAGGGAGTCACTCTATTTCACATAATATATACCATTTTTGTACTAACAAATATATATTTTGTTAAAGATTATTTACTTTAACTATATGTACTAATTAAAATTAATTATTTATGAAATTGATGAGTTTTAATTTGTAAATATTCTTAAATAAGCAACTAGCAGGGTACACACGCGTTGTAACGGCGGATACCCTGTGACGATTAATCAGAGAAATAGATTCCGGTTCACCTGTTTGTATCGGTTTCGACGGGTCCCCTCCTATTCGTTTTTGGACGACCTTTATTTGCTAGCTGAATCGATGGCGACTCCGGTTCCCGGTTGAGCCTGTTGGTTCGGTTCGGTTTTTAAAAATTTATGTACCATCAACTTGTTAGAATATAAATTGTATGAAGCTTTGTGTGTTTTATTAGTTTGTACAATGTGTATAATAACATGTACTTTTTATTTTAGGGGTGTTTTAAAAATAAAATTAATTAGTGTGATTAACTATTTTATACTTTGGAATATGTTGTAGCTTGTTTAGATTGTACATTATGAAAATATTATTGTACTTTTGAGTAAGATGTGTTTTAATTGGTTGTATTTAATTTGGTAGGTACGCTTTTAATTGATTGTACAATGTGAATATATCATTGTATTTTTAAGTATTAAAAAGTTGTACAATATGCTTCTTTGTTTGTATGTTTCAATTTTCGAGTTTGTAATGTGTTAGTGCATTAAAAATTTGTACACTATGTATAAATGTTTGTATGTTTGAAAATTCAAGTTTTAAGTATGCATTCAATGCCAAACATGCCCTTACTTCTATTTATAGTTGTATATACTATGCCGGGTACCACCGTCGCAATGCATTGGCAAGTCGGGGGGGTACCCCGTTAACTTAAATATTGTTTTGGGCAAGCAAAAACATTGTTTCTTTTTATATATTTTTTTCTAACAATAACTTTACAAAATAATGACAAATTTTAATTAAAATAACTATAAACCATACCGATGTAACTATTTCACATCCAAATAACATAAGGTTCAAATTTGAGCGATCTTATTAAAAGGTAACATCTTTTTTGATAGGATTGTTTAGGTACTTGCTAGTAAGTACAAAGACACTAACAAAGTAAAGATCAAAAGATATACTAAATTTACCTCAACACTTGAAGCAATATCCTACATGATGTCTTTATCTTAAAGTTGAGCATCCTTTGGATCATTTTTGTCAACGCTATCCGGGTTCATCTAAATAACAAAGTGAAAAAGATAACTCGTTGACAATATAATAATCGTATAAAATAATCAAGAACCTAATTGTTTATAAAAAATATAATTTACCTTAACGATTGATGAAGATTTGACTTGTTGAATGATTGATGTAAGCCATAGTGTTGGAACCCACTGAAGTTATAAATTTTTAGATTAAAATCTTGAAGATTGATTATCTATGTCAATCATGTATATATAGAATTCACAAATTAACCTTTTTTCACATTAACTTAACCTATTAAATGGGCGGTTTCAACATTAACTTAATGATCATGATTTTGGTCATGTAACCAATATGCATTCATGAAGGAAGTTATGAGATTAATTGGCCGATTAACGCTCATAACTCCTTTTAACAAGGAGTTACAAACTCTTTTAAATGGGCTATTATTAACACATGCTAGTTAAAAAATGTATACATTAAATATGGTGTGAATTTAAAAATCTGTATGGTGAACATTGACTAATGGCTTTATATCATTCCCAAACAAGAAATGTTTTGGTCTCTTAAAAATATTAAGACTTTAAAAATATAATCATACGGGTATTCGTCGCTACAACGGCGGCGGGTACCCTGTGACTATATTTTGCGGCGAGCAAATGTTATTCCGTTAAATGTTTTTCTAACAACAACTATACAAATGAATGATAATTTAAATTAAAATAACTTTAAGCAATAATAATACAAAGTATTTCATATCCAAATATACATAAGATCCAAACGAAAGTAAGGAACACATAAGTAGCATCTTTGAAGCATAAGTTAAAATTGACCGGTACCCGCGCGTTGCGGTGACAAGTTCCTGTATAATTAAATCTTTCGGCGAGGGGCTAGGCGAAAATCAAGGACTAGAAGAACCTTGGATGGCTGAATCTATTGTGTGTGAGATATGATTAGTTTATGTTGTAGTTTTTTTATAGTTATTTTTATATTAAGATTTTATAACTCACATTTTAATGTATATTAATAACTTTTTTTAAGTTTTATACGTTACACGTATTGATATGGTGGTTACTCATTTATTTCCTATTAAATCACTTATTTGATCAACTTTTAAGGTTACAAGTATTTATCAAGTATTGAAATCCTTCCATAATAAGAAATGTTTTGATCCTTTAAAAATTTTAAGACTTCTAATTTTAGATGTCCTAAATACTTTATAAAGTAGTATAAATAGATGTTTAAACATAAAACATAAAGCTGGTGTTAATTAATCTTTTTTCTTAATACAAGTTTTCTGATCTTTTAACCTATACTAAGGATGTGTTTGTTTTTGATAAAAACATCTGAACCACATCTGACTCTGACCGGTCAGAGTTTTTGGTCATTTGTTTTTTTGTGTGAGTCAGACGGCGGTAAGATATATGCATTTGATTTGGATCAGACTTGGAGATTATGTCTTACCGGCACTTAACAACCATCTCCTACACCTTCTAAATCCTTCACCCACCTCCAAACCCTTTAAACCCTTTAAACCCTTAACCCGAGATAAAAAAAACCTTACCCGTGACCTTTATAAAGATCTTGAAGCAGAGAAAATAAGCTACATATTCAAAGGTATTTCGAGATTCAACGTATATTGTTTTAGCTTCAGTTTAGAAAATAAATAAACTGTGTTGTGTGCTTATGTTTCGTCTGTAATAAAATTAAGGAAAGAAGAATGTTTTTGTTAGGTGAAAAGGAATAAGTACTAGTGGTGGCTGCGTTTATTATTGTGATTAGGTTAGATATGTATATATCTAGGTAAATAAGTATTGTTGTGGGCCATGTAATAGGATTGGGTTGGTCAAATGTTAACAGAAATTTGGGCGACGTGTATTTTTTTTGTTGCTAAGCGGTGTAATACTGATTTCAAGTTTAATATTCGATTCTTTTATTAAGCTACTTTGCTAGTTTTCGTGAGTCCGAAGAATTAAGCGACAATCGTAACACATTTGTTGACGACTGTGAACTGTAACCGTGTTTTTGTGAACTTTAATATTGATTTTGTTTTTCTAAATATAAAGCCACTTATTAATCATATCGCTATGGTTTAATATATACTTAAAAATAAGGACAATTAAAACCATTTTGACAACTATAAAAAAACAACATTATTTTATTCAGATTCATACTTTATAACCACCTCTTACTAGTAAGATGTGGTAGTCAGGTTCAGACGTAAAACATCTTAATGAAACAAACACACCCGAATTCATGTTTTCTAAATGTATCATCAGATAGACTTTATATGGATAAACACGTCCCCTTTTGGGATATTGGACAAGATATATAAGGTTGCGTATATTTTTCTAGGATTAAATCTCATTGAGAGTATTTTAGATCAAACCCTCCATAACTTACTTAGTAATTAAAAGGGATCTAGGATTTAGTATATGTTTCGTTAAAACCTTTTTATTATAAATCTATACAATCATCAGGAAAACCAGCCCTGACACATTTTTTAGCCAAAACCCGACCCAACTATTTGTAGATTTGGTGGTATGTTATTCTTTAGATTTGCCCCAAATTTTTGATAACAAAACCTCCACTTCACGCGCCCACTATATCTCCTTCTCCCACCGCTCATCCTCTCTCTCCCACTCATCTTCCCAATCACACTCAGAAACCATTCTCTCCCACTTCACTCGCTTTGATTAAAAAACACATTGATATACTCACGACCTGCGTTCTGCCTGCATCCTCCTTCCTCCACAAGTTCAGTCATACTAACTTTCATCTTAAAAAACACAATACCAAAAAACCACACACACACATAGAGTTAGAGATAAACCACAAGCGGCAGAGTATTTTTATTAGATTGCGATGACGAGACCTCTCTCTTCTCCATCTATTTTTCTTAAACAAGATAGTAAGTTTATTTTTAATTTTGTTTAATTTTGAACATCGATTTATTTTTTTTGTTTTCTTTATGAAGATTTTGTTAAACTGAAATCTATTTAAGTTGGAATTTGCTGGGATTTATTATGTTTATGTTTATGGTTAGGCCTATTAATTTTTAAACTGATGCAACTTCTAATTTTAGATTTTTATGGGGCTTTGGTGTTTTTGGGTTAATTACTATTTCAGTTAATTCTAAGTTTTGATTATGGGAAAAATGATATTTTAGAAATTTAGGTTATTTGGGTGGCCAAATTTTTGATTCATTATGTGGTTACCTATAAGAAAAGAAAAAAGTTATGGTTGTTATGAAGTTATTAGGTGATAAACTATCTAGCATGATTTGAATACTCACAAAGCCTTTTTTTGGTTTTAAAGGTTACAAGAATGACATGGAACAAGTATTTTTTTTTTCATTTTTACTGTTTTTCTAATTAAACTATTAGTTTTCTAGTTTTTGCTTATTAGAATGTTTTGGAAAATTTGTAGAACCTTCTTCGGTTTTGGATTTAAGGGTGTACAAAGTCATGTGAAGGGGAGTGGTGAAGTTTGGTATTGTTGCACCAAATGAATTAGAAATATGAGTTTGGGTTTCTACCGATCTGGTAGGTATTTGAATCAACGTTACATATGTACATGAGATAGATGTTAGTTCCTAGCAATTGTAGTGATTCCTTTATCCCTTCATTAGTTTGTTATTTTTATGAAATTAAATTATCATATGCCTTGCATTGTGGTGCTTTGGTGATAAGTTATGTTGTTGGACATCACAGATTATGAGTAAGCTGATAAGCCTTAAAGCAAGCTATCATATGCCCTGCACTGTGGAATCGATATCATTGGAACCAATGTTTGGTAACAATATTGCCGGAGGAGAGGTCACGTGAGTTCGTCTTTTTTATTTCAATATCGATGAAGAGATTGGTAAGTAACATTGATTTTTCATTTTTTTTGGTGAATAGTTATGAATGTAGCAAAGAATTTTGTGAATAAGCTGTATCTGCAACGCCTTTTTGGACTATGAGTAAGCTGATAAGTCATAAAGGAAGATAAACCAAGTACAATTTTAGAGTTTTCGTTTTAGATTTGTGTGTATAATCAATATAAAAATCTGAAATAAAATATGTATTGTTAGCATGTGTGGCGCTTAACTTCCAGACATTTAATGGTGCATCATGTATGGAGAACGAGTATACATGCATCTTTAGTATTCACAGATGATGAGTAAACTTAATAGTAGATCTTAGGAGTTGCAGTATGGTTCAAATAATTTTTTGTATCTATATATCCAGGTTTGTTTCCCTTTTTCTTCGTAAACATCAATATGTAGACATATATCATGATCCCATCTTTGTGTTCATATGACATTGTATCTACATTAGATTTATTGTGTTACTGGAATGATGTGAATCACTGTTTTATGCTTGATAAGTACCTAATTAGTTCATCTTTAGCTCCTATTTTTGCACTAATTAAAGTTAACTACGACCAAATATGTTACTTTGATGGTATCTTTGTATGTGCACCTACTGAAATTGTTCGAGCATCTTATGAGCAATTAAACCAGGGTACGACTCTGTTGAATTTCAGACGTGCCAGATAAGTTGCAATTGTTGCTCCTATTTCGATTTTCAAAGATTTTATCCAACAACGTTACTTGGATGATGGTTTATCCAGTAATGAAGCAAAGGAAAAATGTCGAGGATGCCATCTCTATTATAAAATTGATCTTCCTGAACAATTTGAATCTGCTGGTAACTTCAAATAGTATGTCGGGAACATAATCGTTACTGAATCATCAGGACGATCGCTCTTCTACTACTTTGTTGAGGCGACCTTTAATTCTTCTATGAAGACACTGATTTTATGTCTTAATGGAGGTAAATTCTTATAAAACCCGCATCACCATATATTTCTAATAATTAGAAAATCAGTAACAAAATATGTGTTAAATTGTATTACATGACTTGGATGTTCTTCATTATGCATCGGTGCATTTACGGAGGTTGGTCCGTTTGGTGTGTACCCTAACGGTAAAACACTTTATGCCTGACAATTCTACTAGAACACAGGTTTGTTCTGAAATGCGGGGTGATTTTCCAATTAATAGACCATGGCCTTTTAATGAACATGAGCAACTAAATTAAGAGCATGGCTTATTAACATAACAAGATAATTTTTTTTGCTTATAGTGGTCTTAAACTGAAAGTAATAAATCCATTTTATAAGGCCTGAATGTGTGCATTTTGTAGGTATTGTAACCTGGATTAAAGGATCAAGACCTATTTGACTTGCTAGACCGGGTATTTTTTTGAAGACCCTCTATCATGATTGTCAAGATTCGTGTTGGATATAGACGTTGACAAAGAGAATGATGAAACGACTGCACCGGTTGAGGTAATATTCTTTAGTTTCTGTGAATGTCGACATAAACAAAAAGTAATGTGGTTTTACTTCTGTCTTATTTCGACTTTATTTATTGAGATTGTAACACGTTGACTTTAAAGAAAATATGGTGTAAAAGATAATGAATATATGTTTTTTGTGAGGCATAAAATATAATACAGTAGTGGAGTACGTGATTGTTGGTATGTGCTTAAATACACATACCTTTTCTCAATAAAACGAGCTTAAATAACCAAAAATGAACTTAAAATGTCAAATATATGCTTGTTTTGTGTATTTACTGTGCAGGTAACGGATATTCACAAAAAGACAAAATCAAGGCTAAAACCAGACAAAACCGAGCACGGGATTGGAAAGAGCGTGGAAAATCGATGCCGAAGGCGTATGCATCTTAGTGGGCCAACCCAACCCAAGTTAATGGGCCAAGTCAGCCCATTCAGCCATTTAAACAAAGCCTTATAATTACAAAAGCCAAAAATCCAATCCAAAACCAACCGGCCCAAACCAAATGGCCCAAAACCACTTAACCATATCCCTGTTAAGCCTATTACAGCACAGGTCCTTGAACTTTACACCGTTAGTCCTTAGGGACTAACACCGTTAGTCCTTAAACCAAACAAACCCTTAACACCCGTTACCCTTTAATCCTAATTTTGAAATACAATAAAATAAGCCCGAAAAGGGCGGGAAGACCAAATCCAAGCCCAAGAACCCCCTCCTTTGCACGACCACTTTCAACACTCTCATACCATCCCTGACACACGCCTATGCCACGTTGGCAGTCTCAAGGCCCCTCATTGGACGAATTGACACGGCAAGAATAAGGGGAAAGTCAAGGATGTAGTTCAATGTTGATTGGTCAAGATTGAAAGAAATTTTGGAAGAATTGAAGCCCTTAGCTGTTTTTCCTCACATAGTGCACAAGACCTCCTTATAAATAGAAGGAGATTTCGAGTTTGAAGGATCATCTCTATTATCATCTTTATACCTTTTATTTCTAGCATTTTTTTCTCTATTTTTAAGCTTATTACTTAAGCCATTTTACTTTCCAAGCATTGTACTCTCAAGTTTATTCAATAAAAAGTAAAGTTTCTTTATACCTTTTTCATTACTTTTGCATAATTTTAAAGCTTTTGGATGATAAGCCAATAAAGGATAGGCTTATTGGTGCTTATTGGCTTATAGAAAAGCTCCCTTAGAGCATTTACATCCTTGCTCAAGAAAAGGACTTTGTAAGTTCTCATTTTTAGTTTTTATGCTTATTTTTGTATTTTTGCTTATTAGTGCTTAATTCTGCTTAATTTATGTTTTTTTAGCTTATTCAGTCTTTATATTGCTTATTACACCTGACTTGAAGGTTTTCATAAAATGTCTTCATGTTTTGTTTAGTTTTCATCAAATCTGTTTTATTTGTGCTCAAAACTACTTATTTGGTTTGCTTAATATCTTGTGCTTATCCTCATTAGGATTTTGCTTATTTGTCTCTCTTATGCATAGTGCTAAATCTGTTTGTCCATTTCCAAGCTTATATAGGTCTGTCTTAGTTTAAAAGTGAGTTTTAAAGTTTTAAAACTCTAGCTTTTTAGTCAACTTTAATAAGCTCATATTAGGTCTTAAGTTCTGTTTTCAAAAGTTTTTTTGGTTTAAATCTGAGTTTTTAGGTTTAGTCTATCATAGTTTGAATCTGTGTTACTCTTGTTTAAAAACAAAGCTTATTTGTTTTAATATTGATTAAGTGTTATTCAGTGTTGATTTCATGCTTGTTTTGGCTCATATATGCAGTATAATAAGTTTGATATAAGTGTGCAATTGACTTGTTGTTTTAAGTCAAAATCTGTCTAAGAGTTCTAGTCCTATTTTTAAAGTTGAAATCCAATTTTCAATGGCAAATTTAGGTTAGTTCTAGATTGTTTTAGGCTATGAACTTAAGATCATAAGCTTATTGGTTGTCAACCTCAATCTGTTTTAGCTTATTAGGTTCTTAGGTTAGTTTTTGCTAGCTCAAAATTAGGGCTGTAAATTGCTCATTTGTCCTTTCTAGCTTATACTGACTTATCTGTCATTATTCGGCTGTCATTTCTAGCTTATTTCTTTAACATAATTGCTTATGTTTTGCTTATTTGCGTCATTAGCTTATAGGTCTTCATATGTTTTCTCCTTTTTAGCTTTTTCTAAAAGCTTATCAGTCCTTAAAGTTAGCTCAAAGTTGGTCTATTTTCCTTTTAAATCAGCTAGTATTAAGCTTTTGGTCATTTCAGCTTCTAAGAGCTTTTAAACTCATTTTGTTAATGAAAACCTTCTTATTTACTTATTAGGGTCTTGATAGTTGTAAGTTTTCAGCTTATTAGCCTTTTATTTGCTTATTTAAATCTTAAAAATCTCCCAGTTTAGCTTAAAAGACTTATAGTTCAAAGTAGTGAGTTCTATCATCTATAAGTAGCTTATTTCTGGCTTAATTGTGCTTTTCAAAAAAAGTCCTAGTTATAAAACTTGCTAATTTTCATGTGCTTTTTAAGTTTTTGCAAAAAGATTTAAAAAAAAAAGTTTTCAAAAAACCAAGGTCCAGGACTCGAATCTGTGACCTTAGCCTTTTATACCAACACCTCAACACCCTCACCCTTTTACCATCTGCGCCCTTGGGACTTTTCTGAAAGTCTTTGGGTGCATTTGGTTTTAAGGGGTTTTTAGCCCATAAGCTTTATAAGCTGTTTGGCTTATTAACTGCTTATTTATAAGCTGTTTTTCAAGTCTCTTATTTTTCTTGCATTCTCCATAGCTTAAAGTATTTTCCAGTAATTTTCCAAAAATTTTAGTATTAGTTTTATATTTTTAATCATTTTTCTTAATTAAAAGTGTTTTTAATTCATAATTATTAAATAAAAGTAAAAAAATATAATTCTTTTTTTGAAAATTTTCTTTTATCAGTTAGGACTTTTATAAAATAAATTTGCTTTTCTAGGGTTAAAATTCGAAGTTTTAGGTTTTTAGGTTGCGTTTCTAGAATCCCGTTAATGTTTTTTTGTATTTAATTCGTATTCGCTCTAATTGTTGCTTCCCTTTGCATTGTTTTTGCTTTATATTTGTAGAAATTAGAACCCAAATCAAAAATCTTAATCCATTCAAAATCCCGATCACAAACGTCAACAAAAAGTTCAATTCACACCTCGTTGGAACAAAAACGACCCGGGAAACGACTAGAAGGGGTTACTTTCGAAGTCGATACTTCCGGAATTATATTTTATTTGTGAGTTGGTTTATCGCTTGTTAAAGGTGATTTGTCGATTCGCCTATATTATATATATATATATATATATATATATATATATATACACACACACACACACCCACTATTGACTTCGATCACTAAGGCTAAAACTTACAAAAAGTTGATTGATTTTAGATATTTTAAACAAACTACAGGATACATAGTTTCTTCATACTAATGTAGTATTTTATTCATATATCGCGATGGTTTACAAGTGAAAATTGCACCGACTTTGTTTTTTGTTGGCGTGGGTGTAAGTATTCAAGAAACAACCGTTAGGTACATATAACATTAAAAGTACTTTTATAGCCGATATTGATTGTGACAAGATAAATCACATTTTTCTTGAGGGAATGTATGTCAACGTATTTTTATTTTATTTTATTTTTAGAACGGCACCACACGTGAAATCCGACGCCCGAGTTAAACCATCCAAACGGGCAGGCCCCGGGACTCGAACCACTAGGTGAGACCCGCGAAAGAAAACCCCTAGAACTCACGGCTTCACACTAGGAGGAAAATCCAGTTTTTTGTCTCTTGTGAGACTCGAACCCGGGAACAACCACCCCCTCCCCTCCAAGCACCACAAGGAGAGGCCAGGTGGCCAACTGCGTTAAGGCAGTTGGTTGTATGTCAACATCTTTTTAAGTGATCTACTTGAATGTGTAATTTAGAATTTCTCTTTTTTATATTGTAAAATTTAAATTATTAACTAACCCCGAAAAGGGACATGGAATAATCTTTGTCCTGCATTTATCCATCACTCTTTATAAATTAGACGAATGATTCCATTATCTTTAGAATCCTTATAGATCAGCTAATCGCTTTCTAACAACTCTTTATCTATATATGGAGTAAATTGCATAGATAGTCCCTAAAGTTTGGCCAAATTGCATGTTGCGTCCCAAACGTTACGAAAGTACAAACATCGTCCCTCTGAGGAAACTTTGGTGCAAGTATCGTCCCTATGGAGAAACATTTGGTGAAACGTTTGTTGCAAGTATCGTCCCCGCAGGGACGATACTTGCACCAAAGGTTTCCCCACAGGGACGATCCTTGCACTTTGGCAACGTTTGGGACGAAACATGCAATTTGGCCAAACTTAAAGGATGATTTATGCAATTTACTCCTATATACGGCATCAATAAGTTTATTTCCATATTTAGTTGTACAACAAATAAGTCCTCTAGCAAGAGGTAATGCTTACAAGCGAATATATTTGTTAGGAAAATATTGTAAACAGACTTAATACTGTTAGTATTAAAGTTAAGTCTGTTAGTTAAAGTTAGTACTGATAGAAATAGTTAGTACTGTTAGTAATAGAAGTTAAGTCTGGTAGAGCAAGTTAAGTCTGCCAGCATTAACTTAAGTGTGACAGTATTAAAGTTAATACTGTTTGATCAGTTTATTAAGTCTGGTTGTAATTATAGTAATAGTTATCTCTTAGCGTTAATCTAGGAAGAGATAAGCATTATCTCTTAACGCGTTTAGGGTTCCTTATGCTTATAAAAGGAACGTAGAATAGCATTGTAAAGATATGTGTAAATACATGTTTTGATTGAAATATTACAATCAAATAGTAATAGTAATAGCAATTTGATATTGTTTTTGGTGTTCATCTTGGTATAGATATTGATATAACCGCGTCAATATTTGTATTCACGATTATTGAGTCTCTCATATTTTCTTTGAATTTATTCAGAAGGACTATAAGTCCGTTTAAGCTTCATTGAGATCCTGTTGAAAGGACCTACAAGTGGTATCAGAAGCCCCAAAGGGACTTTTACCGAAGATTGAACATAGATCAAAACCTTTAATCCACAAAATCAAAAAGTCATGTCATCACACGATAATTTTTTCTCTCATGAATGATGGAGACTTTTCTTTAATGATATGATGCATCTTGGCAGGATCGTACCAGCATACCAACAAAGTAGATGCTCCTGCTAAACCACCAAAATAATCACACAAATACACTTTCAAACATTAAACTGCCCGTCCTTCAAAAGATGAATTATGATACGTGTGCGATGTTGAGAGAACATTATCTTGAGTAAATAATAATGAGGTGTGGAAGTGATTCAGAATGGGAAAACTCAAGAAAGAGTCACCAAAGGTAAGGATGGTGTATACAGTACTTCCTCCAAACTACACAGGAAGAACAAATTTGCTGATGAGAAAAAAGAAAGCAAGAACACTCTGTTAATGGCTGTTCCAAAAGATCATCTCAGACTTTTTCATGCAATGGATAAGCCAAAGAGAGTTTGGAGCGTCATCAAGAACAAGGTTTGGTGGTAATGCGAACTCAAAGAAAATGCAAAAAGCTGTTTTAAAACAACAATTTGAGGCATTTACTATCTCCTCTAAGGAAAGCTTGGAAAAAGGGTATGATAGGTTTCAAAAACTCCTATCACAGTTAGAAGCCCTTGGTGCTGGTGTGTGCCAGATAAGAGTGCAATCACAAGTTTTTGAGGTCCACTTCCACCTGCATGTGACAGTCTTGCCATGACAAGTAGAACAAAGAAAATATTGACACACTGTCAAAGAGATATACAATAATTTAGTGTCTTGTGACAAGACAATCCAAAAGACAGTCAACTTCTTCCCAGGCAACTGAGAATGTGGGCTTTTTCTATCACAAGCCAAAGCTCTTCAAGCAAGCATAAGCCAAGTCATACTCAGGAAGTTATAGATTCTTATATCACGTCCTCTCCAAAGCAAAACACACTGCTACTACCTGTCTGTGCTGAGGATTCTCCATTTCTTTTCTAGCCATCAAATGCTGATGAAGTGGATTTGATCCATGTAATCTAGATCAAATTGATGATCAAGAATTGGAAGAAATGGATATAAATTGGCAATTGCTATGACAGCCAAAAGATTACTAAGTACTACAAGAAACAGGCAGAAGGCCACATGGATGGAAAAATGCAATGTGGCATTGATAAAGAAAGTTGAATGTTTCAATTGCCACAATACTAGGCATTTTAGCAAGGGGAGTGCTAGGTTTAAAAGTACAAAGGATGGTAAGTAAACAGGAATCAGGTATAGGTCAGGATTTCAAGCCAGTGAGAACTGAAAAGGAAGCTTTGATGACTATTGATGAAGGTCAGATCAATTGGGTAGAGCAGACTGAAGATGAGGAACTCAATCATGCTCTAATGGCTTTCACTGTGAATAATGAGGTATCAATGTGCTCTAAATTATGTTTAGATTCATTTAATGCTCTTCAAGCTAAGTATGATGAATTGCTATCTGAATTTGGTGACCAAGAAGCTGCCTTAGTTGCTCATAAGTTAGCTGTTAAGAAATTAGAATCTCAGCTAAAAGCCTCCCACAAACAACAATCTTCCTTAACTGAAAAATTAAATTTTCAAGCCAATCAAATTTTTGAAAAAGATGAAAAGCTGAAAAAGTATAGAAGAATAGGAATGAAAGCTGTCAAAGACAAAGATGCTTTACAAAAGATTTTTGACTCTTGGTCTACATCTTCTAAAAATCTTTGGAAGCTAGTTGATTGTGGGATGAGCTCAACTGTTAAGATAGGTTTAGGATATGGCATAAAATCAAATGCTGAGGTCCTAGGATATGAGGAAGAGATAAGTAGAGGTATTTTTGCTTTTAGGGAAACCAATGCAGGATATAATGATATCCCACTATACAGCAGATTCAAACAGGTAGAATATAAAGGTGTCCCTCATCCTCTTAGTGGTGATTATACCCCTAGGGAACAGGAGGACATAGATGATTCTCTGTATGAGTATGGTAAATATGGACCTCAACCTCAATCTCCTAGTCCTACAGTGTCTAATGCTAGTTCCATTGTTTTCTCAATCTGTCCATCCAATGACAGTGATGGGGAGCTTGGAGCTGTGTCTGATGCTAGTTCCACTCATTACTCAACCTGTCAATCCAATGACAGTGATGGGGAGCTAGGAACTGTATCTGACCATTCAGTCAATGATGACCCTATCCCTATACCTTCTATTGAGCAGGTTACCATTGCCACCCAAAAGACTCAACCACAAGTGCCTAAACCCACACAGACAGTTGACCCTAGTTGTGCACAGCATGTAAAAACTCCTAGGCAACCAATTAGGACACCAGTGACTCCCTCACCTATTCCTTCAATAGAATAGACAGAATAGAATCAAAGAATGGAAGGGAATTAGTTTGCAATGTAATTTCTTTTGAAAGAAACCATGTTTTGTGTGTGGAAAGTCTTAGAACTTGATTAAGATAGTGGACTATTATGAGGAACAAGATGGCAAGGAAGCTGCTTTTAAAGCACATGGGTGGTTCATGCTAATGTTTAGGCAAGCTACACCAGCCTGGACTATCCCACTCTAACAGGGAGAATAAAGCAATCAATTCACTCCCAGACCTGTACAACTAAACAACATTAACCCAGACCTTAGGTACTGTTAGCAGAACTATTAAAACTGGTAGGGTAAATGTTAATACTGGCAAGCAAAATGTTAGTTCTGGTAGTTTGCATGTTAGTTCTGGCACTCATATTAAGTCTGGTGCTTCTAGTTTTAATACTGGCAAGCAACATGTTAATTCTGGTAGAATGTATGTTAATTCTGGCACTCAAATAATTTCTGTGGTTCCTTAGAGTTAATACTGCAAACAAATGTTAATCAGGTAACGTGGCATGTTAATACTGCCAGAGTAACTAGACCAGTATTATCAAACCAGACTTCACAGGTGAATCTTAAAAGTCCAAAGAAATGTTTTTCAAAACAAAGATCACCTGTAAATAGACCCTTTACAAAGAATACAGCATACAAGTCAAATAATTATGCTGTTAAGGGCAAAATGGGTACTGCTGTTAAGACCTCAGCAGGTTGTGTTTGGAGAAAAACAACACCACACTCCAATACCAATAGTGGACCAACCCCTGCTTCATATGTTCATGTCTTTCAAGGTCCACAAGGCAGACCCAAGCCTGTGAAGGCATGGGTCCCAAAGAGAAACTAATCTCTTTTTGTATGTGCAGGATCATCCACTGAAGCATATGGAGCATAGAGGTATTTTTGATAGTGGATGTTCTGGGCACATGACTGGTAACAGGCCCATCATGAGAATATCAAGAACTTTCCAAGTGGGGATCTGTTACTTTTGGATGAAGTAAGGTATATCTAGTGGAAAAGGACAATTAGATTAGGAAATTTAGTTTTTGATGATGTGGCTTTTGTGAAAGAAACTTGGACCCATTTAACTTATTCTCCATATCTCGGAAATATGTGATAAAAAGCTAAATGGACTTTTTTTACTGAAAAAGAGTGTTTTGTGGTGTCCTCTGACTTTAAGATGACTGATGAAAATCAGGTTCTTCTTAAATTCCTAGGAGAACACAACATGTAATACTTTTGATATGAGATACTTTGATTCTTCAAAAGGATACACTTGTTTATTAGCAAAAGCCTCTCTAATGAACTAAATTATGGCACAGGAGGTTAGGTCACCTTAATTTAAAAACTTAAATAAATCCAAAAGATACTATGAAGACAAGAACCTTCTATCCAATTGTAGATAAGTACCCACCCATTACATACCTTGCATATGGATTTTATTTGGACCAACTTCATGAGGAGTAATCAACCATCAAGTTACTGTCCTAGTGATTCCTGATGACCAGTTCAAGGTTTTGTTGGGTTTCTGTCTAAGCCAAAAAAGGATGATACTAGTGCCATCCTTATGACTTTTATAAGACAGATAGAAAACCAACTTAATCACAAAAGTAAAAATCATTGATCCACATGGAACAGAAATTTAAAAAAGGTTTATGCTTGAGTTCTTGTGGGAAAAGGTATAAAAAAAGATTTCAGTAATGCAAGGAACTCTCAGCAAAATGGGGTTTCTGAGGAGAATGAATAGAACCCTAATAGGGCTGTTAAGGACTATTGCTAGCTGACTCACACTTACCTACCATTTTGGGCAGAAGCAGATATACTGCTCACTATACCTTACAACAGGTTAAGGAGTGACCAAGCCTCAAAACAAAACGCCTTATAACTTTTGTTTTGGCCACAAACCAACCTAGCTACATAAGACCAATTTGGGTGCCATGTTACAATCTCAATACTCTTAACCCACTAGGAAAAGTTGATGAAAAATATATGAGGGTTTTCTTGTTGTTACTCAGTAATAGTAAAGCCATTGGGTTTATAACTTAAGTCCACCAAAAGAGTTGAAGTAAACCTTCATGTCAACTTTCTTATGAAAAAACCCAATGTACAGGGCATAGGCATAGGTGGATGTTTGTCTAGATTATCTTACAGACGTCTATGAACTAATACCGTTTCTGTGCAAAATCAGAACCTAACCCTGCATGTTCAAAGGAGGCATTCATATTGATGTGCAAACAGGAGGATGCAAACCTAAGGTGGTTTCTTCACATCTCTTTCTGAAAAGATTGCTACAACAGTAAGATTCACTCCCCAAGGCACCATCTTCTACACCACTAATCCAAAGTCTTGTTGATGACATAATGAATTTTATTAAGAAAAGAATTGATGCTCTTGCTTTGAAGCACTTAGGACCAGTACCACACAACAGTACCTACCATACAAAACCTAGTAATACTGGTAGAATTAACCATTAAACTGCTTGAGGAGGTTAATACGGGCAATGCTGAAAGCTATCTCTCCTAGTGCTGATCCATGAAGAAGAAGTCTTCTCAGATCAGATATGATGAAATGTCCTGAAAAAGGATTTATGAATAAATTAAGTAAAGTATCTTTGAAAAGGCTTCTTTATGATGATGATGGGAAATTTATTACGATCTCACCAATCTCCCAGATGAGGTAGATGCAAGTACAAACCACACTCTGAGGATTTCACAATGCCTCATCCTCAAAGTCAAATCCTTGGATACCCAATACACCTTTCAACTAGAAGCTCTCTCAAGAAAGATCACTGAGGGCTCATGCTCTATAAGCTTACATCCAAGACACCACAGAAGCAATCATAAAGACCAACAACAATTGTCTTTTTGCTTGCTTTTTGTCCCCTAAATTTGAACCAAAGAAAGTCTCATAAGCCCTTAAGAATGCAAGCGTGGTTTAAAGCTATGCAGAAGAACTGTTGCAGTTCAAGCTTCAACAAGTATGAGGTCCTTGTTGATTTACCAAAATGGTGCTAGGATTTTTTATTGATTTAGGGCCCTCACTAGATGGGTATACAGAAAACAAGAAAGGATGAGAGGGGAGTAGAATGTCAGGAACAAACACGGCTAGTAAGCTCAAGGTCATAGGAACGAAGAATGGATAGACTATGATGAGGGTTTTGCACCTGTGCTAGATGGAAGCCATAAAGTTATTTTTTAGCCTTTGCCTCATACATGGGGTTTATAGTCCAATCAGATAGATGTGAAGAGTGCATTTTGTATGGCACTATGAAGAAGGTCTATGTCTCTCAACTCCTGGTTTTGTTGATCCAGATTCACCCCCAAGAGAGTTATAAGGTTGTTAAAGCCTTGTATGGTGCACATCAAGCTCCTCGAGCTTGGTATGCTACTCTCTCTAATTTTCTAGAGAAGCATGGCTATCGAAGGGGAACCATAGACAAGACTCTATTTATAAAGAAGGACAAAAAGGATATCATTCTAGTTCAAATTTATGTAATGAATATCATTTTGGATCTACAAAGAAATTCTGGAGTGATGAATTTGAAGCCCTTAATGAAGGAGGTTTTCAAATGATGCTATGGGAGAGCTTACATATCTTTCTCGTTTACAAATCAAGCAAGCCACGACGGACTTCATATCTCAAACAACTGTTTGCTGAGATTCTGAAAAAATTTTGACTTTGAAAGTGTGAAGTTCTGCAATTACCCAATGGAACAAAGGCACCAATTGGCTCAAGATGAGGCGGTCCCAGAATTGGATTTACATCTATATTCGAACCATGATAGGATTGGCTTATAGTATCTAACACAGCCTCAAGGCCTGATATAATGTATGCAGTTTGTTGCTTGTTCTCGATTTTCAGGTAAATCCAAAGGTGTCCTCTCCAAATGAGTAAGAGAATTTTCAAATACATCAAGGCAACCAAAGCTAGGCTTGTGGTATTCCAAGAGAATCTTCCTCTCGACTTAGTTGCTATTCGGAATAGTGATTATGCTGCTGCTAACCTTTGATAGGAAGTCAACACCTGGTGATCCATTTCTAGGACGAAGGTTAATCTCATGGCATGGCAAAAAGCAGCAAAGTGGCTACTTCAACAACTGAAGCTGAGTATGTAGCTGCTGCAAGTTGCCTGTGGTCAAAGTGCATGGTTGCAAATCAATTATTAGACTATGTTTAATTTCGATGAATACCATATCCATAATGATAACCAAGCACATTTACATAATCAAGAAATCCTGTCAATCACTCAAAGACAAAACACATGTGAGATTCGACATCACTTCATTAGGGATTGCTATGGATAAGAACCCGCTGATACAAGTGCAGAAAATTCACACAGACTTAAATGTAGCTGATCATTAACCAAAACCCTTTGATGTCAAGGTTTAATTTTTACTGTAACATGGGCATGGTTCAACCCATAAGCTACATTAAGGGGAGGAAAAAGTGTAAATTTATAAATGTATAGTTAGTTTCCTTGTATAAGTTAGATTTAATCCTGGTAGTTCTGTAAAAGTTAGAATTAATTCTGGTAGCTCTAAGTTAAAATTAATTCTGGTAGTATAATTTAGGATTAGTTCTGGTAATATGAGTAATGGTATCTAAGTAAAAAGTCTGCTAGTGTAAAAGTTAAAACTGGTAACCACTTAATACTGGTAGTTGAGTATTAAGACTGGTAGTTATCCTAGGTTAATTCTGTTTAGTATAAGTTAAATTAGAATTGTCTTTCTTGTTTAGACTAACTTTGCAGGTAACCAACTTGAGTCGAAAGGGTGAATGCAAGATCAACTTGACATGGAAAAGAAAATTCCAATTGGATGCAATTTGGTTGTAAGTAAGATTTGTGGTCAACTTGCGAATATATAATTAAAACAGTTTTGACTATTTAAGTCTGTAGTGCAAGTTTAAGTCTGGTGGTTTTCAATTAATACTGATTGAAATAAAATTATTTTATTTTATTCAAACATAACCTGTTTGAAGATATATTTAGAACGCCTAAAACGCTGATAGAGTACTTATTATAGGGATGAAGTTAATTTATCCTTTCATCCTATCACTATTTACCCTATTATCTTTTTCTCAAAAGCAATCGTTAAAATTACTCTCACTACCAGACCTAATCTGTCAAACGTCCCATCACCAGTACTAATTTTTAAAGATTCAAATTATTATCACTAAAATCATCAATGGCGCATCTCAATATTGCGATAAGCACAATCCAGTAGGTTTTTCTTACTCCAAACCCACTGAGATGCTCGTTACACAGAGATAGTGGAATCTCTCAGAAGGTCCAAAATGAGGTATGCTTCTCCTCACAATCCACCTATCTACGATTCTCTTGTCAAGCAGTTTTGGCAGACTGCAACTGCTAGAACACTTGAAGATGGGATTCAACAACTTAATGCAACCATAGATTCTATTGAATATACAATCACTGAAGAGTCCGTTAGGAGGCAACTCCAATTAGCAGATGCTTCAGGGATTAACATGTTGCAAAATGAAAAGATTTTTGTAGGATTGCAAAATATTGGGTAAGTAATGAACAGAAACTTTTACTTTTTGGAAAAGTCACTTTACACCCCAATGGAGATTCTTAATCCATCATATTCTTCATTGTATAAGCTCCAAAAGTGGAGGATGGGATCAGTTTGGTAGCAACATTGCCACTGCTTTGATCTGTCTTTCCACTGGAAGAGACTTTAACTTTTCAAAACTTATCTTTGATGGAATGATCTCAAATTTAAAAAGCAAATCAAAGTTTTTAATGTACCCCCGTTTTCTTCAAATGATTTTGAATGTTCAAACTGAAAACAAAAACCTTTTTGTCCCTGTATCATTAACCAAAAAGATTTTTGGAAATATGAAAAGAAGTTTTCAAGGGGTACATAGACCATTGTTGCCTGTTATGCTAACCATTGATGCAGGTCAACCTCAACCAAGTGCTGATCCAACACCATCTCAGTCTGTACCAACTCCCTCATCATCTCATGTACAAATAACACAAACACTATCAACTCCTCCACCTATATCACAACCACCTCCCACATTAACTCACTCTGTACAACCACCTCCTCAACCATCAAGTGTACAACCAACAGCTACAACACCTCCAACTCAACCTGTACAAACAACATCATCTCCACCAGTCTCTACCATTCCTGACATTCAACCAACTCTTCCACCATCTCCTCAAATTCCATCACCTTCATATCATGATACAGAAGTCCATCAAATGAAACCTTCTTATCACCTGCACCACAACCACCTTCACATGAACTGAATTCAAGCATCATAGATCTAGTGAAGAAAGTGAGCAACTTAGGAACCTGATGGATATTGTACCTAGGCTGGAATCAAGAGTAAAATCTTTGGAAAAGGAACTAAGTGAAACTAAGCAGACTCTTGGAACAGAAATCTTCAAGCTGATGGAGAAGGTTAAAAAGCTAGAAAACAAGTTGAGGAAGAAGAGGAAAAGTAAGGAAACTAAGGATGCACAGGGTCAGGATCAAGATGTTCCTTCTCAAACAGATCAAGGAGATACATTTGTTACTCCTGAGAAAGAGCAAGGGTCAGGGAGGCTCAAGAAGAACAAATAAGTCCTTCCACCTTAGAGGCTGCACAAATCTTAACTAATGTAGCTTCAGAAGGATTTAAGGGATCACAAGCACCTCTTGGTAGCAAGATTTACAGAAGGAAACCTAAATCTAAACCAACTCCTACCAAAATTCTACATTTTGAAGAACCTGATGAGTCTCAAGTTAATACTGGTAGTACACTTTCAGCTCAAGTTAATACTGCTGAGGTTGATACTGCTGCACTTAATACTGGTAGCAGAACGTGTTCAAAATGAGAAAAGGACAAGATCCCATACCTGAAGAAGACCTTCAAGCTGAATTCACGCATCAAAGAAAATCACAAGAGCTTCAAGAACTAGCAGATTTAGAGGAATGCTCAAAGATTGCAAGCTAAAATGGATGCGAAACACAAAGAACAAATTGGATCTTGATGACACTTCTGGCTAGAAGATTGTAGAGGCAAGAGGAAGACGCTGCAAAAGAAGCACTTCACTGAAAATGACTACATTTTTCCCAAGCACGATAAATGCAGATCAATTCTTGCCAGAAAAGAAACAACAAGAAGAAAGGGAGCAATATTCGATTGAGGAAAGAGGCAAAGTTCTTACATGACACAATTGCTGCCCAAAGGAAGTTTCTTGCAGAACAAAGAAGTGCTCGCTAATCAGAAATAAGCCACCAACAATACTCAGCTTAGGAAATCATAATGATCACTTATCTGAAACCCATCTGCAAAAAGAAGCATTGCTGTTTAAAGTCTAAATCATTTGAGGAGATTCAAGTCTTGTATGAGAGAATACAAGAAGCAAGATCAACATTTTGGCTATTGGATCGAAGAAGATGAAAGAGCAATCAAAAAGGATGATGAGAAAGAAATAAAGAGGAAGAAAAGAAGGATGAATCTGTTCATGAAGAAGTTCAAGAGGAAAAAGGAGCAAAGAAAAGGAAGTTAGGCACAAGGAGGAAGTTAAAAGCAAAAAGAAGAAAGCATGCCTCTGGTCTCACAAGAGAAGATGATGATTTGAAGATATGCTTACATATAGCTCCTGATGAAGATAAAGTGATTGATGCTGAGATTCTTGATCATCAATATCCCATTATTGAATGGCAGTCATTTTTCCTCACGACTAAACCTCAATATGATCAAACCAAACCTGATGAAGATATATATCTGAATAAGGTAACAAGGAGTAATGGACATCAGAGATTCTTTCGCACCTTGATGGGAGTCCTATCAATTTTGGACAGAGAAGACTTGAAAGTTATCTATGAACTAGTCATGGAAGAATATAAAGACAAACTTCCTGAAGGCTTTGACAAGATGCTTTGGGGAGATCTAATGATTATGTTCAATCAAGGTGATACTGCAGATTTTTGGGATACACAGCAAAATTGGAAACTTATCAGTTGGAAATTACACAGTTCCTCAGGGGTACATACTATCATGACAAGTACTGGACTTGTCATTCATATGTTTGTAGAAAACAGATACCCTCTGGCCAAGGAAGTGCTTTCAAACATGTTGGAATTGAAGTTAGAAACTGAAGAAGAAAGCTCTATGGCTTTGGAGCTGATCAAGTTTGTGAAACAACAGTTGGAAGAATTTGAAGATTCTAATGATGATGACACAGTCACATCTGCTCATGAAGAGGCAGAAAGGGTTTGAGTGTTGGCTAACCACCACACAACAAATGGTCTTTGGTTCACCATGTTTAACAGACATAAGAACTAACTAGTCCAAGAGCAAACGGCTGCTTGGTAAAGACCTATCAAATCCGTTCTATGGTTGACAATTTACCAAAAATTGTATGGTATTCTATGCACCATAGTATTTATACTAAAGCATGACTAGCCCTGAGCAAACGGCTACAGGTAAAGGCATATCAAATCCGTTGATGGCTGTAATGGTTTGCCAAAAACCATATGGTATTCAACTCACCAATGTTTCAAGTACTGAGAGTTGAAATGGTTTTCAGTTGACCATGGACATACACCTTTCTGGTGGCCAAAGAACTGACTACTCCAGAGTTAATGGCTAACTGGTAAAGAGACATCAAATCCATTTACATTTTCAATGATTCACCTCTCACAGGAGTTAACACACCTGGAAGTGATGAGAATAGACTGAAACTTTATGATTTGATGTACAAAATTGACAAGGTTACTGATACAAGAGTTAAAGACTAGTTGCTGTCAAGATTTGAAGACATAAAGACATATTCTTTTGAAGACAGAAGTTCAAGACAATCCTCTAAAGCCCAAGGTGAAGCTTAAAGTAGTTACAGATCAAGAATGTTCTGAGGGAACTTGAAGTTCATGAATGAAGATCAAGTTAGGGGAGGATTGTTAGGAAAATATTGTAAACAGACTTAATACTGTTAGTATTAAAGTTAAGTCTGTTAGTTAAAGTTAGTACTGATAGACGAATAGTTAATACTGTTAGTATAGAAGTTAAGTCTGGTAGAGCAAGTTAAGTCTGCCAGCATTAACTTAAGTCTGGCAGTATTAAAGTTAATACTGTTTGACCAGACTGTTAAGTCTGTTGTAATTATAGTAATAGTTATCAATTAGCGTTAATCTAGGAAGAGATAAGCATTATCTCTTAACGCGTTTAGGGTTCCTTAAAGTTATAAAAGGAACATAGAATAGTATTGTAAACATATGAGTTGATTGAGAATTTACAATCAAATAGTAATAGTAATAGCAAGTTTGATAATTGTTTTGTGTTCATCTTGGTATAGATATTGATATTCCGCGTCAATATTTGTATTCACGATTATTGTCTCTCATAGTTTCTTTGAATTTATTCAGAGGACTATAAGTCGTTTAAGGCTCATTGAGATCCTGTTGATAAGGACCTACAATATTCAACAAAAACCACCCAAATAACTGTCAATGCAGCTGAATCCCTTGTAAGACTACAACAAAATAGTTAACTTGTCACAATTATTAAGGCACGTGTTCACACTTTATAGTGTGTGGAGTTGAAAAGTTCACACTTAGTTTGTTTGAACTAAATGGGTGTAACAAATAATTTCACACTTATTTCACACTTGTAAGTGTGAAGATTTATATAAAAGTTCACACTTTCAAAGGTGAAGATTTTGAAACAATATAATTTTAAAATAACTCCTCACACTTTTAAGTATGAATAATTTTTTCACACTCATAAGTGTGAATATATTATAAAAAGTTCACACTTTAAAAATTGTGAAGAAAAAAGTGTGAACAAGTGACCAATTTGTTGTAGTGGCGACCATCAGCAAACTACGAGCCATCAACGTGGTCATTTGATCATATTCGGTCAGTCTCTAGTAAATACACAGTACGATTAGTATTTTCTATTTACTACAATCACTATATTAATTTATATAATCAATCGTTATGGCGAACTTTAAATATTTAACCTACGCAGGGAGATGATTATGTGGCCAGAGCAAATACTTTGAAGGACGCAGTGAAGACGATGATACGAAAAGCAAGAAATTTGTTGAGAACTCTGGAGCTAGTTGATGAGTTGCAAAGACTAGGGATATCGTATCTTTTTGAGGAGGAAATAAGTAATCTTTTAAAGACGATATATTACAATTACTCTAAATTTCCTGAAAAGTGGAATAAAATCAATTTGAACCATAAGGCTCTTGGCTTTCGACTACTGAGACAACATGGTTATCATGTTCCTCAAGGTAAAGTTTCAGTGAATAATTAAGAGTTCATTTTCTCAGAAAATTATAGGCTGCCTAAAGCTACCTACATATATCTCATTTTTGCTCTTCTTCAATAAAATCTAGTTGATATATGGAAACACTATACTTGTTGAACTTTTTGTTTGTTTACAAATTTTTTCAAATATTTAGAGATGTTTCTAAATCTTAAGGACAAGAATCAAAATCTTAATTCATACTTACTCGAAGATGTTGTGGGGATACTCAACTTATATGAGGCATCTTATCATTCGTTTGAGGATGAAAGCATATTGGACGACGCTAGAGACATCACAACCAAACATCTCAAAGAAAGTTTGGAGAAGATTGATGATGGGAGTATCTTTTCATTAGTAAGTCATGCGTTGGAGCAACCACTACATTGGAGGGTACCAAGAGTAGAGTCGAAGTGGTTTATTGAACTCTAGAAAAGAGGTGGTGCAAGTCCCATATTAATCGAGCTTGCAAAATTAGATTTCGATATGGTCCAGGCTATCCATCTTGAGGATCTAAAACATGCATCACGGTATTATATATTTCCAAGCATATTATCACGATATATGACACTATAACAAGCGATAATGCTGTAATTAAATGATCCAAGATGAGGTTGCTAATCATGATACATGTCGATGTATAGGTGGTGGAGAAATACAAGTTGGGATACCAAGCTAACCTTTGCAAGGAACTTGATAGTGGAGAATTTCTTGTGGACAGTTGGTTTTAGTTACTTACCAAACTTTAGTCATGGGAGGAGAACAATAACCAAGGTTGCCGCTATGATCACTACTCTCGATGATGTCTATGATGTGTTTGGTACTTTGGCCGAACCAGAACAATTCACTGATGTTATAAGCAGGTAAACGCTAAAACTATCTTACTTTCCTTATAACTAGTATCAACATGAGTTATAGTATAAGACTCCATTGGTTTTTCTGCAACTCGTAGATGGGATATAAAGGAGATTGAACAAATCCCGGATTACATGAAGATATGTTTCTCTGGACTTTACAACTCGATAAATGATATCTCGTATGAAACTTTGGCAAACAAAGGATTCCTCATTCTTCCATTCTTAAAGAAAGCAGTAATACATTCATCTTCTTTAGCTATATGTGTATAACAGAATTTTGTTTCATTTGTGATTACGAAAATTGTTAACAAATCAATTTAGAGTTTTTTACTCCAAAAGTGCAACTTCGCAGTGGGCAGATCTATGCAAGTCGTACCTAGTAGAAGCTCAATGGTACCACCGTGGACATATACCAACATTAAATGAGTACTTGGACAATGCTTGTGTATCGATATCAGGACCTGTAGCACTTATGCATGTGCACTTTTTAACATCAGTTGGTTCAATCAAAGAAATCCATCAATGCATAGAAGGAACCGAGAATATAGTTCGCTATGTATCACTTATCTTCCAACTTACTGATGACTTGGGGACTTCATTGGTATGCCCTTTAATTAATTAACAGAGTCATTGCTATACTTGTGACAATACAATGAGATAAAAATGAGATACTAAAGCGCAAAGCCTAAAAACCCAAGCACCTAAATAAACAATACTTGTGACAAATACCGCAAACACAACCCTGGAAAAAACCTAAATAGACGACACATACATTTACGAGACATTAAAAAACGTCTCAAACCACTTGAAAAGAAGCTAAAATTTTGAAATCTTAATGCAAATAGTTATATGGACATACCCATGTGAATGTCGGACCTAGGATAGTTTCAAGGTTCATGTGAACCACATGAATATTTTTCACCACACAAGCAATTCATCTTGTACCTTTTACTTCTGGGTCACCACAGCCCAAGTAGCTTCTGTAATGTCTCAGTCTCACCAATTGCTTGTGTTAAACGTGCTTGGGTGTAGTTGTCTTGGACGAGTCGCCTTCGGGGAAAGTAATCTACAATCGCAAGACCTCGTATTTGTATTCTCCTATGTTTAGGCGTTAATGTTGGATAGTTTGTATGGACATGTTTATGTGATTGTAGATTTTTAATTAGCGACTTTTGTTTTTGAACCATTTTGGCGTTGTGGTATTAAATAATGTTTTTTGCGACCTTATTATCGAATACATGTTTTAGCGAATTGGCATATTTGTTTTAGGTCATTACAACATCAGTCTTTTAGTAGATTTTTTCCCAAAAAAATGTGCCACAAAGCATCATTATGCTGCAAAAATGGGCAGGTGTTTTTGGTGAGGACATATCCTTGCCAAAAGTAGTTATCTTTTTGTAAGTTATGAGTATTGGGGAGGACATGTCCTCACTAATAGTCTTGGTGGTCCACAAATTATCTTTCGTTAAATAGTTTAATTATTAATTAAATTAGTTAATTAATTTAATTATTGATAGCGTATGGGAGTTTTAACCCAATTAGCTAAAGCCCATACACCCGAAGCACGTCTACCAAGGCCAAAAGTCCTCATAGGCATGGGAAGCAAGTTCCCAATTAAGCCAAGAAACAAACGAACTTGGCCTAATAAAGATATCCAGGCAAAAGGCTAGACTGAGATCTTATCCCTAAAGCCGTTACAACAGATAACACGAGTCACTATCTCATTTTCCTAAGAGGCAGTGCTGCGAACATTACACTAGTTTATGCAATCGTGCGTGGAGCATCTCATGAATATGAAAGAGCCAAGGATGACACATCATATGCCAGTTTTTGTCTATTCCCTTGGATGTCCACCACGTGGACCATCCTCAACCATTAGATCGCATCAACAAGACTCCATTCTTGTTCATCTGGTTCTTTTATTGCCCTAATTACGCACTATACGTAAACATGGTGCCATCCGTGCTATACAAAATGTAAAATAACCATTATTTTCATTTTTTCAACGGAAAAGTTTCATTTCACCGAAGAAAAACATTATTTCACCGGAAAACTCAAAAATCTTCATTTTCACCCCAAAAACTTTGATTCACTCTTACTCCACAGTGTTTACAAATGACAAATATGTTGTAGTGAATGATTGGTGTCCTAGGGTATTTTATATAATTTTTGGAGGTATGTGTGTGCGGGTCCTTAAAGTATTTACTAGTCAAGTGTATTATATAATGCGACACTAGACGTGTATAGTGAGAGTATTTATACCCGAGAAATGTTACATTCACACAATCTTTAAAAAAAATCCCGCACAATGATGTGGCTAATGTAATTGGCATGTTGTACTATAGTTTCTCTTTCTTACTTTCACAATCCATAACTCATTCACAATATCATTGTGTGAGAGTTTTTTTATAAAGATTGTGTGTATATAACATTTATCATTTATACATATGTTTACAAATACATAATAATAAAAGAATAAAGAAATTACAAACCAGACTTTAAGCTATTAGGTAACACCCCCAAAATATGTATCAGCGGAACGGTAACCAGGGGCCGTTACTTCATAATACATAAGCACAAGATAATAGAGAACGACCTCTACATGAGTCGTTTAAAAGATAACCTCGTTGTTCATTGAAATAAATAAGTTCAAAACAAGTTGTCCCGAGTTTGCATCAAATGAAATTCATAGTTTAAAAAGAATACAACGAGGAAAGTAGTGAATGAAAAGTCCATAAAATGTAGTTTTGTATGAATGAAGACCCAATCCACTTCAAATACTTCATAATGGATTAAGCACTTGAGAAATACATGCTTAAAATGTCAACATAAAGTTGATAAGTTCATAGGTTTAAGTAAGTAATAAGGTTGGACCGCAAGATTTCAAAGTGTGTAATAATGTAACACTTACAATATCACAAAAGTAATTACGATTGCACTAAGCTCATGACACCAAAACTAGACAAAGTTATGTATGCAATTTAATGCAATCAAAGTACCCTAGGGAGTGTCCAACCCGAGACACCCGCAATCCGACATGGTATACGTTCGTTAGTTCGGTCATCCAAAACTAGTAAGCATTACTTACCCGAACGGGGAGGTCAATCCCAAATAGATCTATTTATAACACTCGCGCTTAGCAAAGTAATTAACGGTTCATGATAATCCTACATAGTGTGTTATCGCTACTTAAGCTAGTCCGTAATAATTTAAAAGAATACTTGCATCCAAATGTAAAACAAGCAATGTATCTCACCCCGAGATTTGTAAAATAGTGATAAACAAGTTAAAGTGAGGCTATAAACTCACCTTAAGTAAAAAGTATTGATTTTGGGAAAATCAACAAATGAAATCTTCACAACAAGTCCGGCACGCAACCTACTTAATTATGGGTCGACTTAGAATTATGCAAGCGAAATAAAATGATGCACTATATTTTATAATGTTATATCACCACCTAATAGTTTGCGTTTTAGTTTTATAAATCAAAATAATGTTTTCGTCAAGTTCGCCACTTAATATATAAGTATACACACTTGTAATATTTTCTAATAGTTAAAAGTTAATTATAATCAAATAAGTTTATAAAATAATATTTATAAAGTTTTCGACGCGTATAAATATTATATAAGTGATACTACAATATTTTCTAAAGTTTTTATAAAACACTCGAAAACCTAAATTTATATTCCTAACAACACATTTATTTAATAAAAAGTGTGCAAGAAACTTCTTTAATTTTCAGAAAAATAGCCCAACTTTAACGGAGTACATCTCCTTCGTTATAAACATTCATGACTCGAAAAAAGTCTCTTATTTTAGGGAAAAATCATTCCGGACAAGTTTCTTTTATACTCTTTAGCCGTTTCGAACCTGAAAAGGATCAAAAACCTCAATTTAAAAACTAGACAGAATGTCTGAAAACATTGTAAAAGCTTTCAGAACTGTTTATGTTTTGCCAAACTTAAAACGGCCATAACTTTTTCGTTTTAAGTCCGATTTTTACGTTTTTTATAACAACGGAATCGTGGGAAGGTGTACTATCATATTTTTAAGTCCTCGGTTTATCAAACACGAGTTTTTTGTCCAAAAATAGTAGATGAAAAACAGGACAGCAAGTGTGCATTTTCTAGTCTACTATTCCAAATTAATTCACAACAACAAAAACCTTTCTAACTTAACCCCTTCATCCACTTTCACAATCATTGACGACTAAAAAAAATTCAATCTAACTTAATCCCACCCACCATTTCAACAATATTAACTAATATTTCAAGAACAAGAAATAATAATAAAACTTACTAAGCTAGTTTATAAATTACCAATTTAATCATCAAGACATATATTTTAGCAAGTAACTTGTAAGATGTCAAAAATAATTGTTCTAAGTGTATGGACATGTCTATTACTAATTTCTACATATTCTTGCAAATATATAATTATAAGACTTTTACTTGTTTTTCTTTGTAAATTTTTTAAAATAACTAACTAGTTGGTGATATAACTTTGTAATTAAGATGTTCATAACAAAATATATATAATAAAAGTATGAGAAAGATTTTGAAACCTTGAAGAGATAGATGATGAGATTTGTTAATGTAACACCTAAATCAAACCTTAAATTATGTTTTATTACTACTAAACCCTTTAGAACTTCTTGTAAATACCCTTGAAAAATATCAAACACAAATTTCTTCTTTCTTTCCTCTTGTTGGCCGATTACTATAGGTTATGAGAGAAGAGAGAAAATGTTTTCTTGGCTTGGTGAAATGCGGTGAGTGTGTTAGGTCTTAAATAATTAAAGAGTAAATTGCATAAATAGTCCTTAAAGTTTGGCCAAATTGCATGTTTCATCCCAAACGTTACGAAAGTGCAAGGATCGTCCATGTGGGAAACATTTGGTGCAAGTATCGTCCTGTGGGGTAAACCTCAATTGGCAACCTTTGGTGCAAAGTATCGACCCTTGATGATAACTTCACCAAAGGTTTGCCATAGGGACCATCCTTGCACTTTCGTAACGTTTGGGACTAAACATGCAATTTGGCCATACTTTAAGGACGATTTATGCAATTTACTCATAATTAAACTAGGCATGATGTTATTAGTTGTTTATTGTTCTAGACTTAGTTTAGGGGGGAAAACATGAATGACTAAGGATGTAGGTGTTGTGTCGTGGGAAGAGGGGGGGAAAGGGAAGGAGAAGCTTGCTTGTTGACCCTTTTTGCCTTGGTTAAGGGCATTTGGTTGAGATCTGCATTTGTGTTATTATATACGTATACTATTTGACGAATCAGTGGCATAGGTGGTCAAAGGGAAAAGAATGAAGCCTCAAATCATAGTGTAAGATGTAAGAGTGTGGTGTTTATGTTTAAATAGTTTAGTTTAAGTTTGATTTGATTTTTGGTCTTTGGTTTTCTCTTCTAACCGTGGGTTCTAAAGGAAACGAGGGAATAAATTGTTTGAAATTTTAATGTATAGAATGAGTAGTGTATACTAGTTTAGGTATAAAAAGGTATCAAGTAAAATTGTGTATGCATGCATGAACTAAGCCGATAAGTTTAAGCGTTTACGTAAAACTCGCAAAAGAAAATATAAAGACTTATAAATTATCTTTGTAATAGTCATACAACACATATTTGACATAAACTTATATTTGTTTAATGCCAGTTTACGTTTAAAGTTGTTTTTCAGTTTATGTGATTTAACTTAACAATTATAATTAAAAGTAAACACGTAAAGGTTCAAAGTAAATAGTTTTGAGTTTATTGACGTAAAATGACTTGAAAATGTGGATTGTCACAGTCTCCCTGTGTTAAAAGAATTTTGTCCTGAAATTCAATTTGAGTGACTTCTGAAATGGTGTTGACGAAGAGGTGCCGGTACTTGTTGCGGAATATTTATCTTAATCCTCCAAAAACATGGTACCAACTTTGTTTTCTTAATACAGAGAGTATTCTCGGGACGGGTTTCAACTCCTTGTTTATACTATGAAGATTTTTGTTCTCAACATTCTCCTTCTTAATTGCTTCAGCTTGAGCGTTCAAGATTTGTGACGGCGGGTTAAAATTTATAGTTGCGACTAAAATTTGACTCCTAGCGGCCTTATCTGTTCCTTTCGGCTTAAAGCGTCAGGTATAAAATTCTCCTTTCCAGGTTGATAACGAATGTATACCTATGATGGCGTCACAACTACTAAGTTCTACGGTATTACATAGCGTTGAATGACTGATTTAGTAATTTCCTTGATCACGGCTGAACTTGTTAGTGGATTTTCCTAGGGTTACTAGTGATGCGTCTTGACTTTTTGACATAGGATTTGGCATAAGATGATGTCGACTCTATGCAGTGCGGTGTCGTGAGGGTCTACTTAGTTACTATGCTTACTAATTTAGTTTCTCGGGACATACACATTTTATGAACACGCACACAAGATTTGCTTTTCGGGAATATAAGTAGAAAGTTGATTTTGACAAAAGTTTTAAGGTGACTACTCTCAGCATGGCATGATCCTTCCTAAATTAGACATAGGTGATCAGGCTATGTAATAACCGGTAAACTTTTCCAGGGTCTTAGTATTTTAAAATACTATAATTATATCGGTGTCTTTCGATTTTGTCAGTTTTCTTGGAGAAAGCTGAAAAGTTAACTTCGGTTGACTTATTTTGCGTGAAACGGTTATGGTTTAACCGGGTGTTGAGAGAGTCTTGAGTTTCGTAAGTGAATCACTTTTGATTCATCTTTCCGTATCGGAGTGTTTATGTTGTCATTTTAATGCTTTACGGGAAGTTTTCCCGTGTTCCGCGAAAATCGTCACGCAGCGTGTACCGGTACGACAGTTAATTTGAGAACCGGTTTAATAATCTTGGGTGAATTTAACGAACTTATTCGATAAGTGATTTCATAATTTAAAGTAATGTTCGTCTAAAATGTAAATCATTGAGGTGTGATTTAAAAGCTATCAGAAAACAGGTGTCTTCACAAAATTTAATTAAAGTCCGTAATGGTCGTGAAAGTGGAATTTTTGAACAAGTCTAATGTGTCAAGACATTTTATTGAAGTCGAGAAACTTTTAAACTTGTGAGACGGGTTTTGGTATTTTCGAGTCCCGACACGTCCGTTAATGCTCAAGATGAATTTTGGGAAGTTTAATTTGGAAATATGTCGTGTAAATATTCTAAATTCTTGGAAAAGTGTTTTTAAGTCTAATAAAAATACTAGATAACTCTGGGTAACATTTCAAATTGATAAACTTTGAGTCTTAAGTGAACCCGACACAAAAAGAAGCAAACTCGAGCCCCTAGGATGCTTGTCCGGTTCGAGCCAAGCAAGGGAGACAACAAGGCAAATTTTTAGCTTTATGGTCCTTTAATTGGTACATATGTTTTTCTCACAACCTAAAACACACTTTGTGCATAAGTTTTGAAATCATTCTTTCTTTTTTCTCTTTGCATTGCTCGACCGACTCCATAAAACACACAAACACATATATTTGTGACCAACTTGATTGAGAACGTAAAGATATAGAAGCCTTGGGTTTATTCTAGTGTTCAAGTTATTGTTTAAACAACGTTTGGGTTGTTTCTTGTGTCAAAATCCAACTGTAATGACCAGTTTACAAAGGTCATGCAGAAATATGGAGTTACTCACCGTCTCTCCACCGCTTATCACCCACAAACAAGT
>BQNB010002895.1:39354-71662 GCA_026074375.1 Tanacetum coccineum
TGATTATTGGCATGATGCTTGTTTGATCAAGATCGATCCTGGAAACCCTCCCCCATCAGAACCTGTGAATTCTCAACAATATTTTGTCATTAATATTTGTGTTTTAGTGTCTTATTAGTTTTTTGTTATTTAAGGAATGTTTGTATGCTAGTAAAGATCACTCAGATTCCTGAACTCGATGAGTCTGCATGTTATGTTCATACTCTAACCTTGCTGCTGCATTTTAGGTTTACCATAATAACAATTACCATAAGTATTTGGTCCCATCATTTTTGCTTTCATTTAGTTTAAAATTTTATATTGTCTCCATTTAGCTGAATGATTAAGCAAGGTCAGTAGTCACAATTTTTCATCCTAGAAGTTAACGTGGATAATATTGTTATATACTTTTTTGCCATTTGTATGAGGGCAGTATAGCGTGCTATCATTTCATTCAGAAAGTGTACTGAAATATTTAGCCAAAATAGGAATAGTATACTGAAAAATATTGCAACTCTCTTTTTTTCATCCATTGTGGGATTGCATGTGAAGTTTTTTTGGATTCTGGTTGTGATAATTGTGGTGTATACTATATTACTGTGTAAGATATAGGCAATGCATGTGATTCCAAAAGATTTTTAGTTTTGTCAAGTATTTGTTTGACTGTGTGACTTTTCATATACATTTAAAGGGTTCTGTTTCTCTAATTTTTCCATCCTTGGTTGTCTATTTATTTTAGTAACGGTGTGAACAATGGCGTGGTTAGAGATATTGTGTGTAACTCTCTGTGTGTGGATATCTGCAATTTTTTTTATTGAACCAGTTTGTGCGTTATGCTGTCGACAATTGTGTAAGTGGTTTATCTTTTATCATATTTATTTGTCTATTTGTTATAATGTAACTCAAGTGTCAAGCAGATTTTGTGTTGTGGGAGAAAAAAATAGAAACTATCTTCGTTATATAGATGGGTTAACATGTAACGTAGGTCGCCAGTGCATGCCAATATGGTTTTACAAAATTTGTTTCTTGTATTCAACAAAGCATAACATGTACAGAAGGGATGATTGTGTAAGTGGTTTATCTTTTACCATATTTATTTGTGTATTTGTTATAATGTAACTGAAGGTGTCAAGCAGATTTTGTGTTAGAGTTGTGGGAGAAAAAAATAGAAACTATTTTCGTTACATAGATGGGTTAACATGTAACGTAGGTCACCAATGCATGCCCGATTCGAAACACCTAGAGCTATTATAAGCGAGCGTGGGACCCATTCTTGTAATGATCAATTTGCTAAAGTAATGTCTAAGTATGGGGCCACTCATCGTTTAGCTACCGCCTACCACCCTCAAACGAGCGGTCAAGTGGAGGTGTCCAGTCGTGGTTTGAAACGTATTCTAGAAAGGACGGTTGGAGAAAACCGTGCCTCGTGGTCCAACAAACCAAATGACGCATTGTGGGCAATTTTTGACCCGCTATTGAGACACCAATTCGTGTGTACGCCTTACAGACTAGTGTACGGAAAGTCTTGCCATTGTACCTATCGAGTTAGAGCATGAAAGCATATTGGGCCTTTGAAACAACTAACTTCGATCTTATAAACTGCGGGTGATCACCGTAAGCTGTCAACTTAATGAACTTAATGAGCTTCGTGATCAAACTTACTAGAATTCCTTTGATATATAAAGAGAGACAAAGAAGCTCCACGACTCAAATATCAAAAACCGCATCATTCAATGTTGGTTATCGAGTTACACTTCAACTCTCGTCTTAAGCGAGTCTCCGGAAGCTTAAAACTCATGGTCAGGACTTTCACCATCACTAATGTTTTTCCATACGTAACCATTGAGTTATACCTCATAACCAAAAATTTTTAAAAATAATGTTTTTAAAAAAAAAAGAAGAGAAAAAATTGAAAAAAAAAAAAAAACCGTTGGTCGAACTTTAAGTGAATGGTCATCGTGGGAAGCATTAACTTCGGAGGGCTTGACCACCCAAGGTATTTTTTTTCCCCCCCCCCCCCAGGATCTCCACACTTTCCTCAAGGACGAAGGAATTCGTGATCGTGTCAAGCTATGTGACACGGTTACCAAAAATAAAGCGCTTTGTGGGAGGAACCCCATGCTATCTCTCTATCTTCTTTCTTATTTCTATTGTAATGTGAGGAGCTTTGTACTCTTTTTCTTCGATTCTTGTTGTTTGTACTTGTGTTTTTTTTTGTAGGTTGGAACCTAAATTTCTGAAACATCCTGTTTTCAGGTGGTTTTTCCGGTCCACTCGAGCTTCCAAGCCTTTGCATGCCGTGTAGTTTGGGGAAATCCGATATCCATGATTATTATCGACTAACATTATCTTATTAGCATACTTGATAAACAGGCTTAGACTTTTATGATACTTTCTTCATGCTTGGATTATGCATTCGTCTTTTGAGTCTATATGGGTTTTAAGTCTTAGCAGGAAACATTGAGGACAATTTTAAGTTTTAGTAGTGCGCGGTATAATATCTTCGATATGATCTTACCTACTTATGCCCGTTGTTCTCCCGTATCCCGTTTTCCCACCAAAATTTTTTAAAATCTTAAGTTTAATATTTAGTTTATTATGTTCATATATATAGTAGATTTTGAAAAAAATGATAGTTGAAATATAGAAAATTGAGTTGACACAATGTAGGTTTTCGTTGTTGAGAACAAAAAGAAAATTTTAACCCACTATTCCTGATATCTTAGTTTTCTCCTGAACTTATATAGATTGATTATTGCTATATCTTTTATACAATGAGCTATAAAACGCTAGTCAGCTTGAAAGGTCAAGAGCTTTGGCAAGTTCCCATAATTGATTTAAATATGCTAAGAACATTTATTAGACATGAATTTGCCAGTCTATGTACTTGTTAAAGGTCCGATCATTAATTCATTAGGCTAAGCATTCACGAGTTTCATTAGAAATTTAAAATTATGAAGAAACAAGAGATGATAGAGTAGAAATATAAGTTTTGATGCTAAACATAGAATAGTTGGATTCTTTAAGGGCTCATAAGTGTTAATAGTGGCTTTTTCCCTCCTATTAGCTTGTTCAACCTTTATATATAATTGTTTAATAAATAGAGTTGTAAGCGGGGTTTTTTGGGTTAATAATTAGTTTAATAGTATTTTCTTAGTTCCTTTATGATTCAGATGAGTAACACATTAGAATACTGTAGATTTGGCATACTATATGTATCACAATAATAAATATTTTCTTATCCCTTAAAGAGCGAGGGTATAGGGGTAATGAGAATTTTAATAAGTGAAATTATAGCCTTATTCATTCTTTAAAGAGCTTTAGGGTATATGGAATAGATATTAGTTGCTTAATTTTTGTCTTGTTTGTATCTTACAGTCCTTAGGGTATATGGGGTGCAATAGATTGGTTCATTATATTCTTAAAGAGCCGTAGGGTATATGACATGAATGGTGCCTTGCATAAGTAACCTAATAAAATCCAAATTATGGTCGCCTCGATTAGACTTTAATCTTGATTCATTGTATCTTTGAAAAGGCTAGGAGCTAATTATTGTGACTTTACTGTTACGCTTTATTTTCGGATTTAATAAGTATCTAAAATAAAGTCTAAAGAGCCTTCGGTATATGACTTAAATAAAATCTTGATATTACAAAAGTAGGGAATAAGGGAGGTAAAGTAGTACATAATTATCTTTATGAGAGTGTTAGCTTCATAACTGTATTTTCAATGACTTGTTTTTAAGCTTGGCTTGGAGGAGTAAAAGTAGGGGATGATGAATTTATCCTTTTGGACACTTTAGTGCTTTTTGTTCATAGATCCTAAAAGTGATCAATGAATAATGAAAGCAATACATTATTCACACATGAATAAGTTATAGATTGTAGATATAAATAATAAAAAAGAAAAAAAAGAGTTTTAAAAATGGAAAATGGGTGTTTATAACTTGTGACTTCTATCTCTCCCCTCAATAGACTTTACTACTTCTTAAAGGATTAGTGTGGGGAATTTTTGAGTATTTAGTTTTTAGAGCATATAATGATTGCATGGAACGACAATCCTTAGTTTTGGGAATTTGTTATAAATGTGAGAAAACACCATATCTATTTATATCAATATTGGCCTTTAAACGATCAAAATGTGCATAACATTGCTGTACATGTGTGTTTTGTTGTTTGTGAATGGTGTAGGTACTGATATACAAATATCACAAGAAAACATCAAAGATCGGACAAACACGGACACGGAACGGATAGAGTACAAAGAGCCGGGAGTTTCTAGCAAGAGTTCAAAAACGTCAAGTCGGGCCAACATGGTCAAACCCACAAAATGCCAAATCCTTAAAATAACCCAAAGCCCTAATGTTAACTCATTTCATCAAAAAGTACAAATACCCTAACAACCGTTAGACCATTTGTTATAAAGTAATATGGTCTTTAGAAACTTTATAACAATACCCTTTATAACCAAGCCAAAATACTCACCCGACCCAATCCTTTATTATAAACTCGTGCCCAAGTCAACACCTCACCCCCACTCCCGGGTCAACCAAACTTATAAAAAGAAAAGAAAAAGGGCGGGAAAATGTTTTACTGTTCATCATCTTCACCATTTTACCCATGCCTCCAAAACAAAGGGTAAATCCCACTTACTGCATGCTTTAAGATTCGAATACAAGCACACTCAGCAAAGTAAGACCGTCACATCTGAGCTCTCATTGGTACAAGATGTCAAGGGGAATGATACGTTGGCTTCAAACAACACACAAGGAATGATTTTTACACTAAAACTAAGCCCTAAAGGAAGCACAACAGCCTCTAACACAAAATAAACGGATTGCCACGCTAGCATCCGTAGTGAATCACATTTGATCAAACGGCATAAAACAAAGGATACAATGATTGCAAGTAAGAAGGAGAGGATCAATACCAATGGGAGCATGTTCACAGGCCTAGAAGAATCTATCTCCCTAGAAGGGGGGGTTGAATAGTTTACACGTTTGTTTTACGTTTTAAAAGTTTACTTTCAAAAATGTTTAGATCCGAGTTATATGTTTAACCAATTCACAATATGAACAAGCAATAACTATCTAAACTAAAACTAGATAACAACAATAATAATGTAAAGAGATAAGGAAAGAAACAACCAAACCAAGACACCAAGATTTTATAGTGGTTCGGCTACGAAGCACCTCTTCGCCCTACTCCACTCCCCGAGTATCCGACTCGAGATTTCACTATGTCAACAAGCTCCCTTTAGGCGGAGAAAACCGTTTACACGTCGCTTACGTTATTTTCCGACACTAAGCTAAATGTCGAGTCCTAATCTTAGCTAGAACCAATCTACCACTTCACAAGATATACACACTCACAAGATCTACACTATCGGATCTACACAATATCCGAATCACACAAATACACAAGATAAATACAATAGAGGTTTGGTACTTAGAAGAAAAGAGGAGAGATCACTAATTAACACTTCGTTTCTTGACGAATACGAGTGTTCTTCTCTTGCACTTGAATGAGAGGGAAGAGATGAGAAGAAGAGATTAGATCACTTGAAACAAGATCTAAGTATGTTAGTGATCAAGAGTTTTAGTGAGAGAAAGAAGGTTTAGAGAGAGAAAGAAAAGACTGAAAAATTCCGTGCAAAGAGGAATATTTTTATGCTGAGAATGGAGCAGTATTTATAGGCAGGGAATCTCAACGGCTCTCTGGGGGCGGTCCGGGCGGTCCCTTATATATAAGGGGGCGCCAGGCCTATAAGGGGGCCGCCGCCTAAACTCCGCTCCCTTTTTTGTCTTTTTGTGAGGAATGTTGTATCTGGTGTAGAAGCTTCCGTTTTGGGGGGAGAATTTGAATTTTGAATTTTAAGTTTTTAATAAAACTTTTTATTTTATTTAGAGAATATTTTGTAAATGTATTTTTGAGAAAATACTTTTATAGAATTAAAAGTGAGGATTAAGAAAAAAAATATTTTCTAGATCACTAATCATGCTTAATTAATTTGTTTGTCCATACCTTAAGTGATCACTAATCTTATAAATAAAATTTTACATTTAATAATTTGTAAACGTTTATTTTTATGGTAAATGTTTTTACATTTTGTTATTATCAAAACGTTGAGAGGTCAAAAAATATAAATAACGTTTTTAGACATTATTTGTATTAACAATATCAATGTTTATGAATCTGAATGAACCTGAATGATGTATTAATGTTAATGAATCTGAATTATGCGCTTATATGTGTTTTTTTGGTTGTTTCTTATTTGTGCTTTGAATGTTATTTTGAATGTTTGCTGGATGTTTTTGGCTAAATGTGGAGCGTTGTTTTCCGAGTGTTTTTCAGACATTTATTTTCTGAGTCATTGTGTTTTTGTTTGCATAAGACTTTAAATGTTGCGAGTATTTGAATTCTTTGGTAAGTGTGATGTCTTTATTTTCATTGGTTCTGTCAAGAAGGAGGATGTGTTTGGTATTGTTTACATTTGAAATGTTATATTCAGTATAATTTCATCTGATTGTATATTGAAAAAGGTAGATGGGATCTGGTATTAACTGATTTGGATATAAAGTAGGGTTGCATTATTATAGTGAAAGTAGGTATTTTGTCAATAGTTGTTTGTCTTTTTTTTGGGTGTATTATGAGGAGATGGCGGGGCTCAGTGAGGATAATATTTTTTCTATTTAAAGGGTGTTACGGTATGTGTTTTATTGTCATAGTGAGCATAGCATATTTAATGGCCGGATTACCTAGGTGTAATGAGTTACGCCATTCATGTTGTTTAAATGAGTGGGAGGATATGTTTATGCTTTATTGTCGTAGAGCTGCTACAGAAGATTCAAGTTTGGCGGGTGAGATTAACGGGCTCTGTGATAAATTAGTTGCTGCTGATTGGATTGAAAGTTAATGTTGCCATTAGTATAATAGGGCTACCATCCAAGTCTTAAAGCAGCTAGCTTCATGACTAAGATATGTTAATGTTGTTCACAGTATTAAGTTTAAAGTTTTTATTAATGCTGCTCAGTTAATTTGTTGCTTCTGCCAAGGAAGACTTGATGCTGCTAGTTCTTTGTTAGTACTACCATTGGAGATTAGTGTTTACAGCTGTTCGATAAAGCTGCAACATACTTATTGATGCACCATTAACAGTAGATAAGTCCTCATGCGTTAGTTTAATGCTGCCTTCATACGCTAATACTGATAAGGTTGGCTTAATGTTGCTCGTTCAAGGAATAATCTTACTACTGTTGGATCCATAAGAAAAACTTAATGCTACTAGTAGTATGTTGTTAATGCTGCTCGTTGGTATGTGCTAAATTACACATACCTTTATCCATTAAAAATGGACTTGAATGACCAAAAACTGCCAAATATATGTTTGTTTTGCATTTGTATTGTGCAGGAAATGGATATCACACAAAAGGACGAAAAACAAAGCTAAAAACGACAAAACTGGCATAGAATGGAATTAGTGGAAAAGACGAAGCCAAATCGAAGCCAAAAAGTCAACCAAGTCAAAAAGTCAACAAGAAATCAAACATCCAAAGTCAAAGTCAACCCCGACCAAGTCCAAAGTCAGAGGAAGTCATCAGAAGAAATATAACTTAAGGGACCAAAATTGCCAATTCCTAAAGTTATATTACAAAGAAAAAAAAAACTACAAGGGCTGAATTTGCAATTTATTAGAAATATAACTCAAGGGGGCTAACCTGCCAACCCCTAAAGTTATATTAACCTCAAGGACCTTCCATGTAATAGACTAATATGAGTTGAGGGGGCTAACCTGCCAACCTCTCAAAGTTATACACCACAGGGACGAAATTTGCAATACACACTTACACCTTGAAGGGCCAAAGTTGGCAAACCACCAAACTTTTGCCCTGTCACCCCTAACCATTTTATAACCCTTTTCCCGCCATTTTTCCCCAACCCCATCACGGGTCTTCTTCCTTTCTTTTACCCGGCAACACCTAATACACAAAGAATCATCACCTTAACCCCACTCCACTAAAACCCCCATCACATGTTTCCTTGCCATGTTGGCAATCCGGGTCAAAATGGGTGCCAAAACCTTATCAAGGGTCGTGATTATTTGGGACATGGAAACCAAGAAAGATTGAAGGCCAGGATTGAGCTTAGTTTTTCCTCAGCAAACAAACACAACAAGCACACAAAGAGAAGCTCAGCTGCCTATAAAAGAAGTGAAGACAAAAGTGAACGAGTAGTTTTTAGTTTTTAGTTTTTAATGTTTTTAAAAACTTGTGTTTGTAATGTCTTAAATTTTGTCTTTTGAGCTGTTGTAATCGTTTAAGTTTAATGAAATTTTAGTTTAAAGCTTTTTATGAAAATTTGTCATTTCCCTTTTAATTCTGCTTAATTGAATTCAGCTTATTCTTGCTTAAAACCTGCTTTGCCTATATAAGTTACCACTATTTAAGTTAAAATTGATTTAAGCTTAACTTAATAAGCATTTGCCATAAGTTACCTCAAAAAGGTCATTTTATGATTTTGGAAGATAAGCCAGAAATTGATGGGCTTATAGGGCTTATTTACAGCCTAATTTATAAGCTGAGCTTGTAGACAAGCTCACTTGAGCTTTTAGTCCTTATTTGAGCAACAGGACAAGGTACCTTTTTCTTTTTCTTCATCATTTTAGCTTATGCAATTTCAGCTTATCTGTTGCTTATCTCAGCTTATATTCAGTGCTTATTTCCCTTAGTTTGTGCTTAATTATGCTTAATACACTAGTACTTAATCTGTTGTTGCCTTCTAAAACTTAAACTCATCTGTTTTAATGTTAAAAAATGAATTTTGGAAATATTAAGGGGTGTTTGGGTTAAGTGCTAAAACGGGTGAAAATGGGAATGACATGGGTTGTAGTCATAAAGTTAACTTTAGCTTGAGTGTTTGACCTTATTTGAGTCTGTTTTACCAAAGTTTTTTTAGTCAAAACCTGTTTTTTAAGTTTTTTATAAGTGAATTTTTGAAACTATAGTTTTTTTTTTATATACAAGAGCTTATTTCATAAGCTCTTGTGTACTTGAGTTGTAGTTTAAAAAGAGTGTCATTTGTGTGTTTAAAACAAGCTAACAAAGTCCTTTGAGTCATTTGACTTGTTGAGTCAAACCTGCCAAAAAGTTTAGTGTCATTTTTTTAGCAAAAAGCCCTTTTTCAAGAGCTAAATTCAGCAACTTAAAATGGTTTTTGGAAGCTTAAAATTTGTGCACAAGTTCATTTCTTGGTGTTTTTGATCTGTTTTACCTTAGCTTTTATTTTTGAGCTTATTTGACAGCTTAAAATAAGCTGTCAATATAAGCTCTTGTCCTTGACTTATTTCCCCTGGTGCTAAGGGGACCATTAAAGCCCCAAAAATTTCTCATACAAGCTTGAACGCCTTCTTTAGATGCTCCCAAACACATATAGATCCTCTTAAAGACTCTTGTTGGCTTAGTATGATCAGCTTTACTTTCCACCCTAATTCTAATAGTTGTGTTTGGATTTCTTTGTTGTAACTCCATAACATAATCCCTCAGCTGTTTATATTAAAGTGTGAAATCTCCTCTTACATGTTCTACGGCTTTGGCTTTTACCCTAAAGGCCTTCATTCTAGACACCTCTAACTGAAACTGTTTTTGTAACTGATCTTGGATTGCTTTCATGGGTATTTCTCGATTTGTTTCAATTTGATCCATAATGTCTTGTGATAAAAATTCAAAAGTCAAATATTTAATCTTCCTAGATTGTAGAAATTTAGGAGTATCATCAAATGTCTTCACCTGCCAAGTCTCTAAATCTTGAAGTTTGGAAACATGTACAAGCCAAGGACATTGATTTTCTGCTACTTTTCTCAAGTTAGGTTTTCCACCTACCTTCTGTGACTTTGACTGACTTAATGGACTCTCTATCCCCTTACTAGTTGCAATTTTCCCCTTAGTCCATTTAGTCTGACTTCCTTAACTTGGCCTAACAGTTTGACTAGGCCCAACAACTTGACTTGACCCAACTTTAGAGTTTGCATGAAAAACAGGAATTGTTCCCCTACATTCAGCCCTAAGCCTGACTTTATCATTCTTCTTCAAAAACATCTCTCTTTTAGTCTCAATAGAATGCTTGTGCACTAGTTCTTTAACCTCAGCAGAACTTGGAAATTCTTACCCTACATAAAAATGAACCTTATGAAGACCACCTTCATTAATCTAGTTCTGTTTCATAAGCTGTTTGAGTTTCCTAGTCCTAATCCTATCTATCCCTTCTTCGTTAGAAGCACTTTCAAACTCATCAGTGTCTACCACTTAAATCTTAATATCAAAGTCCTCATCTGCATTAAACTCAATTGTACCCTTATTTCCCATTGTATTATCATTGGCTCTGTCAAAACCATCCATGTCAACCTCTACATCAACCAATTCATTTTCCTCATATACTAGACCATCACTTTCACTACTATAACCATCACTATCACTATCACTACCATCCCCATCCTTGTTTTCATCCTCTGCTGCTTCATTCCAATCAACATATTCTAAAACATCTACTTGGCTATCATCTAAAGCTATCCCTTTACCCTTACCCATACAATCAGCTTTGGTAGTTGGTGTATTTGTATCATCTACAGGGGCACTGTCTAACCCAAAGAATGGATCAAAGTCTTGTCCCATTAAGGGATCACCATTACTGTAGAAGTCAGTAGCAAGTTTATTTGGGTGGTATTAGTTGTAGTCTTAGGCTGACTGCTCTCACCATCTTCATGCCTTGTACTACTTTCACAAATCTCATTTGCATCATTTTCTTTCCAGCCTAACAATAATTTCTTAGCATAATTACCTAAAATTGCTCTTCTAGGTTTATGCTTAGTTTGTGGTGCATTGTTACCTTCTGGATACTACATGATCACACACTTTTTTAAGGGTGTGTTATAGGCAGCCTCTATGTAAAGATGAAACCATGGTATTGTCATGTTCTATGTATACCTCAATCATTTTATACCCAAGCCTAATGTACTCGATCATAATCCTACATCATCGACATACATAACTCATATAATCCAGAGACTTAAGTTCATATCAGGCTTAAGAAAACTATATTACATTATGTTTCTTCCACTAAAACCAAATTTCTTAACCATTTCATTAACCTCGTGCACAGACTACTCATCAATATCAATGCAATCAAAAAAATCAAAGTCACCATTAACATACTTTCTACCAGGTGATTCAGTGAAGCAACCAGTATAGTGAATCTTCAGAGAAAACGGAGCCTCTTGAGTAGCTGCAAAAACAACATCAAACAAACAAAAAAATTAGGGTTTTAATAAGATGATATAAATTAGGTGTTTGCTTCATAAACTGATTATTAACCTTCAATATATCAAAATACATTAATCAAAAGAGTTAATTAATTATCATTTTACTCAACAAAAAAAAAATTTCGTACCATATGCTTCATACACATCAATCTCTTCTTGACTAGAACGCATAGACCACATTGAGATCGAAGCAACCATTGCATTTACTTGATCAGATTAGGGTTTATGATTACTAGGAAGATGAAAGGTTTGGGTACGGGGTGGTTGAGAGAACTTGGGGGAAACAAAAAACGTTAATAGGGATGTAATGTGAATAGACATGCACTGGTTGTGTTATTAAAATAAAAGTTAGACTTGGAAGGACAAATATACCCTTGGGGATAGGACAGTTAACGGAGGCACTTAACCCAATTTGAAGATAGGGGTGAACGATGTGCAAAGGTTTCAAGATAAGGATCAATCAAGCATAAAAAAGATAGGGACTCAATCAGGGATTTGGTCCAAACCACAGGGACGAATGGTGTAATTTACTCGTATTTAAATTAACAAAAGAAGAGTTTCATTCCACAAACAAGAAACTCATACATTAGCACAACCAACTAATACATTAATGCAAAGTAAAACTAGAGCTAATACAAGATAAAGAGACATAATACTACATAAGTTTTAAATGATTCATAGAGAATGACTTTTTAAACAAAATGTCTTTGGATTTTCCATTATTAAGCCATTTAAAAAGGGTCTATGGTGGAGGTGGAAAATGGGTTGTTAAGGCGGTGGTTAGAAGATACTCGAGATAAGCAAACATAATGTTCATTTCATCTCGAAGGTTCAAATGGAGGTTACGGTTATGGAAGCAACAAATACAAGTTGATCCATGATAGTCATGATAGTTGTATAAAAGAGGATGACCCATGATAGGTGGTTGAGGTTGTGGTGAAGATGGTGGTGATGGAGTGTCATGAATGTGATCAAGAGGAGTAATTGGAGACAAAGAAAATGTAATATCCAAGGAAGGATGACTTTGAAGTGGTTGAGGGTTTAAAGGTCTAGGAGGGACATCCAAGATGTTTTCAAGCAAAGGGTTTAAAGGTTGAGGAGAGGATGTTACATTGAGAAGGAGTGAAGATTTGAAGTTTTGAAATGAAAGGAAGAAAAGACTAACTTGGCTTGAGAGGTTGATTTATGGAAAGAGTAATTTGATGGTAGCATTAGAGGAGTTGGAGATGAGTAAGTGTGGTATGAGAAGGTGTAGTGGAGACTTCTACATCACTAAAATGTGACGAAATAGTTGTCTAGGAGGTATTAAAGGTTAAATTTTGATTTTCTTGGAATGGTTGTAAGAAGAAGAAATAGTGAATTCATAGGTAGAAAGAGTTATGACGATGAGATAGAAGAATATTTCATGAATATAAGGGTGTGACGAGATGGATTGAAGAAGTAAGGCATGAGGTTTGAGGTTTGAGATTCCAAAAAGGTGTTTGTCAAAATGCAGAAATTATAGTTGTGCCTAGATGGGATAGTGGTCAACTGCACAGAAATTCAGAAGGTCACAGTAGAATAATCTGTGACCTCTGATGGCGGTCCCTTAATTATCTGGCGGTCCCAAATATATTAGGGGGCCGCCCAGTATTTAAGGGGGCCGTTTTCTGGAGACAGAAAATTTTCCAGTTTTTCCTGTAAAACTTTTCCTTATTTTTGTAGTCAATTCCATTTCATCATGAATCATCTAAAACATAACAATCAAGCATATAGGACTAAGCTTCCTAAATTCAATCAAGAATGCATATATATATATATATATATATATATATATATATATGGGCAAATTGAAAAGTTCATAAGCATGCATAATATTTTAAACATAACCAAAATGTATCAAGGTGCATGCGAGCATGGGTTTAGGATGATAAAATCGAAAGATCATCCATGGCAAGCTAAGTTGCCCATACTAAGTACTAAGTTACTAATAAGTAGTATAAGTTTAAACATCTAATCATAATAGATTAGTAAATAATATAGATAATAATGTCATAAAGCAATTTTCCTCATTGCTCACTTCTTCATGTTCCTCCACAACCTTCTAAGACTTTTTCTGATTGACCTTACTCCACCACGATGCTCATCTCTTAATTGCACTTGACGGTTGAGGATTTTGGTTTGGCGGGTGTAAAAAGGTTCCATGTTTTGGTCGACATTAGATGGGTTTTGAAAAACTTGAGGAACTTGATTGGTTAAGGAATTGACATAACAAATGGGGGAAGGAGTGCTTGCACGCGAGGTTCCTTCGTCATTCCCATCGTCATCATCATCGTTGAGATGAGATGAGGATGGTTGATCGAAGGTGGAAGACGAAGAAGTGGAATGACGACCTCTTCTCGTGCCACAATCCCTTCTTGGTTTTCGCTCTAGTTAAGCGGCAATAGGATTCATGACACGATCGTACAAGACATAAGACTCATTTTGCAATTCCGGATTTTCACCAATGATGAAATCAAGCAAGCGGGTTAATAGCATACCATACGGTAGAATAAACCTAGCTTGCTTAGTAACCCACTCCATTCGTTTTGCCATGAAATAGGCAAGATTGAATCTTTCAGAGTTTGCAACGCAATAAAGCATATAACAAAGACATGCAGGACGTGCTCCCGATTACCCAAACAAAAAACATTTTCCTAAATTATTTCCTCCAAAGGTTTCAAAGTTCACAATTTCACGAGTGAGAATTTGATAATCTTGAACCTTAATTTCTTCTTGATGACGAATGCGAGTGACTTGACCTTCTTTATCTTCTCGAACATACGAGATGATATCATCGGGAGAAGGAAGGTTGGTTTGATATGGGCCTTCCGAAGGGGCACCATATACCAACTCATCAAGTGACCATCGGTCACTAAAGACACACGCACCCTCACAAGTTATTCTGAGGATTTGAGCAAAGTTTTCAAAACTAAGAGAGAAGTATTGGTTTTGAATGACAAATTCAACAAATATTTAACCTTCGTCAGAATAACTCAAACGATACTGACTGTAAAACTCAAGAATAAAACGAGGACACACTTGTTCATTGATTTCAAAAAGACACTCAAACTCGACAAAATGAAACAAAGACCGAACATAGTTTAGATCCGTAAAGTTATCAAAAACCACCCGACCCTCGTGAATGTAACGTTCTTCAAGGTTTCTTAGTTTTTCTTTTATTGGAGAACGAAATTCATGTGAAATTTTAGGGATATAGTGTCTTGTATTTTTGTAATCTTCAAAAGATTTGCGAGGCATTGTCACCTAGAATAAGAAAACCAAGATCACATTTTAATTGTATTTTACTTGTATTAATATCTTGAGTTCGTGCCTAGTGTGTCCCTATATGCAACAAATGTGGAGCAACGATTAACTCGACCTAAATATAAAATCCTAAGAGTTAACCTAAACGCTTTTTAGTTTGATTTTGCTCAACCAAACAAGTCAAAAAAATACATATGAATTATGTATCTTGAAATTTGTTCATGAGATTATTATGAATGTGTTTGAAAACGTTTTTGGGTTGGATTAACAATGCATAACAATAATTTTATTATGTTCCTAACGTGAGTGATTAATAAAATTGGGGTTTTGGTTTGAAATCAATTTTTCAACAAATTCACTAATATAATAAAATACTATATCTATAGAAAGCATATTAGTTATACATTATATCCTAGTGCTACATAATTGAATAAAATTGAAAGAAAATACAAAATCCCTAATTTTGAATTATTGGTGTTTCATCATGAACCCTAACTTAAAATCGAAAGAAATAGATGAAATGACTAACAATAATGATTTATGTGATATTGGATGATTAAATTGTGATTTGATCTTCAATTGATGATTATGGTTGGATATTTTGAGTTTTTGTGTGGATTTTGAGTCGTGTTCGACAATGTCAGAGTAAACGGGAGTGTTTGTTTTTTTGTGTTTTGAAATTTTTTTATTTTAATATTCCAACTTAGACGGACTTGCTGATGGCGGTCCCATATCTCCTAGCGGTCCCAAATATATTGGGGGCCGCCTATATAGGGGCCGTCCTCAGTAGAGGGTTCTTTACTTGAGTTTTTGACGAAAATTTAACAAAGAGGAGTGACATTTTAATTTTCATTTCGTAAATTAAAAATGCTTAAAGTACTTCGGACGAAGTATTCAAGTTGTCATGACACAGAGTGAAAAACGGACTAGAATCGAAACTAGAAGAAGGAAAAGCTAACACACCAATAAGGTTTTGGAATGGTGTTTCCATCATTCTAAACCAAGACTAGAATAAGTTAAAAAAAGACGATTTCCACGTTTAAGGGGATTAGTATGAATGTCGGCGAGGTTTGTCGACGGACGAACACTTTTTCCCATGAAGATATGTCCTTTCTGGACATTTTACGAGAATAAAGTGGTGACGTATTTTTCATGTGGTTGGATACAAACTGTAGCACCGGGATTTCTGCTAAGGTCAAGTCGCGCCTTTGTGTTGTACCTGATAGGAACATCATCGCGTCATAAATCGTAGTCGATGAGAAGCTTGTTTCATCCATAGAGCCTTATGACATGCCTTTCTTGCGCTTACCCGTATTCGCGTTCGTAGTGGATATAGCAAGAGCAGTTGTTTCTTCTGATTACAAGATGTAAATAACAACAACCCACGAACTGGTAACAAATACCCACAAGTGCTTCTTTTGGTCCACATAATTCTCCCCGCATGACCAAAGTCGGCATATACTATGGTTTTCTATGCTGGTACCTCTTAGGAAACATATTCCTAATGTGCGTAGTGCCTTTAATGAATCGGAAGATACTTTAAAACAAAAAAAAAAAAACCGCTTAAGGTGAGAGGTTTTGGGAAGCCCTTTTGAAAGCGGGCACAAAGGCAGACACAAACCAGAAATATCGGCCTACTTGTCGTTAGGTATAATAAACTACCTAACATGCTCGATACTATGTAACTATCTACCGACTCATACTCTTCATCTTTCGAGATTTTTAGTTATCGGAGGACATGGGGGTCTTTCATTGGTTTAAAAATCTTTTTGAACCAAATTTCTTAAGCCATTTCTTTAATATACTTAGATTGATTCAAAATATACCGTCTTTTATTTTTTAACTTGTAAACCAAGGTAGAAGTAAAGATCACGCCATCATGAACATCTCGACCTCGTCAATGCAGATTTTGGCAAATTCCATCACACATGTCTTGACAAGTCGAACCGAATAATAATGCATCGACATAAATTTTAACAATGATGATATTTGAAACTTTTCTCCTTAGTAAAAGAGTGTTATCTACATTCCCATTTTTTATATTCATGTTTATAAGAAAACCTTTAAATCTATCAAGACCAAGCATTGGGTCTTTTTAAGACCATATAAAGCTTTCTTTAATTTATAAACATGATCCGGTTTTTTGAAATCAATGAATCACAGAGGTTGTGCCACGTATACCTCATCATTGATAAAACCATTCAGCTAATAATATTCTAATGAACTCAAGTCTAGCAACCAGGGCATACGTTTCATCATAATCGATGCCCTCGTATTGTGGTTGAAGCCTTGAGCAACTAACCAAGCCCTTATTTTGAGAACAATTACCGTTTCTCGTCTAACTTATTTCTAAATACCACTTAGTTTCTATGAATTTCCATATTCCTAGGTTGAGAGAAACTAACGTCCCACATGTCATTAGCGATGAATTGATTTAATTCTTACTTGCATGGCGACTATCCAACTTTTATCTCCTAAGGCTTTATTCGCATTCTTAGGTTCTATAGTTGATATAAAACAAAAGAATTTACTTTGGTTTTGGGCATTGAGACCTAAGGGTATTCTATGTTAAGTGGTTTTCCTTATGACATATTCTAAGGGATTGGTTTCTAGATTCCTTAATATTGACTATAATCTCAATTCTCTAAGGATTCATCCTCACAACATTTTTCTATGTTTTTCTTTTTCCTATTTCCCTAATGGCTTCTTTCTCTCTAAGTCATCATCCACCAAAGGTGATGTCTTAGAGGGTGGAGGAGTTTTCATCGAATGTCACGTCAGTGCTTCTTGATTTCCAGTGTGTTTATTAAGAATTATACCGCTTACTATTTTGGGAGTAACCTAAAAAGACACATTCGTATGACTTTGGGTCAAACTTGGTAAGGTAGTCTTTGGTGTTTAAAATGAAGCATTTACTTCCAAACACTCTAAAATAGTCAAGAGTAGGTTTCCTACCTCTCAAGATTTCATAAGGTGTTTTTCCTAGGATGGCTCAAATTAGGATTCGGTTGAGAATGTATGTTGAAGTATCTACGGTGTTACACCAAAACTTTTGTGGTAACGATTGCTCGTTCAACATGGTTCTACTTATTTCCTGAAAGTTCTATTTTTTTCCATTCAACCACAAAAACCATTGATTGATCGAGTGCGTGGAGCCGAGAAGTTATGAGAGAAATACCATGGCATACAAAAACTCCTTCAAATTGCACTTTATTATCAAATTCTCTACCGTGGTCGGTTCTTATTGACACTATTGTACATCCTAATTGGTTTTGGATTTTCTTACTAAATATTTCAAATTGATCGAAAGCTTCGGTTTTATTCTTAAGGAATCTAGTCTAAGTGTACCTAGAGTAGTCATCTACTATGACTAAGGTGTAGCGATTTCCTCCGTAACTCCGTACGATGGATGGACCAAAAAGATTCCCATGTGGAGAAAGTTCTACTAAGCAATCTAGTCGTATTAGACTTATGTTCCTTAGCTTTTTGACTAACGTGATTGTTTACCAATTTTGCAAGCATCACAAAAGTGTATATGAAACCTAAGCCATAGTAAGTTTCTTGAACTAATTCCTTAGAAGCAACAAACGAATTATAAAGATAACGCATATTAGCGTGACCTAATCTCCTATGTCACAATGTGGAGTTTTCATCAATCGTTGCAAGACATATTTTGTCCTTTGGCTTATTTCCTATTACATCACATATAAGCCTTTCTTCCTAATACATCTACCTATGACTTTACCATCCTTAGTGATTTCATTATCATGTTCAGAAAAAGTTACTCTACACTTATTATCACATATTTGTCCTATACTTAGCAAGTTAAATCCTAAATTATCAACATGTTCTACATTATCTATTTTGAGAGAGTCATTAGAAATCGTACCTTGCATGATTGTAACCGCGAAGATTACAATCCAAAAATTAACGGGGTTAATTCATTGTATGCCTTGTAAGTGGAGAAGAGCTTTCGATTGCCCGTCATGTGTTTGGAGCATCCACTATCCTTGATACATTCGTCCGGCTCTAATTCGACTCCAAGGAATATCTATTTATATAAGATAATAACTCAAACATTTGGTCCCCAATATCTCATGGGTCCAAAGTTGTTAGTGCCAAACATCCCTTGCATTTGATGCAATTGGTTGGGATGTGAGAACGGAAGACACATTTCCCATGGCATGTAACTTTGACGTGGAAAGTTGTTCCAACTTACGTGAAAGCCATGAGGTTGGTTTTGTCGACCAACATGTCTTTTTGGTTGCGGTGTTTTAGGACGAGAATAATTATTATTATGACTCTTCTACGGATGTGGAGTTTTGATCTAAAAAATAGTTTTTGAAAAATCCAACATGGGCTTTGTCAATGGATTACAAAATTGTTTGAACTTCAATGACACACCACGGAATTTTGACTTTGTTTACAATTATGTGTTTTGGTCTAGGACCCAAAATAGATTTTTGAAAAGACACACTTTTCTCAGAACCAGGCGTTGCAGGTGGCGGTCTCATATTTATTTTGGGGGCCGCCCATAATTATGGGACCTCCATCAAAAGACGTCATTTTCTGAACTCTTACAAATTTTATTTCCTTAGTTCCACTAGATGATGCTTCAAATGAATTAAACCCCAAACCTAATTTATCACCGAAGGGTTTTTGATTATTTAACATTTCATTCAAGCAATGTGTACTCATTTCAAATTTGTTTAATCTAGTAGATTCTTCTTTGAGCTTTTCATTTTCAATTTTAAGTGTATGACATTTTGCACAATCGGGATCAACTCCCTTGTTTTTTTCGAGTATGGATAATTTATCTTTTAATTCTTTAAGCCCATTTTCTAGACTATTTCTAATAGATTTTAACCTTTTGTTCTTAGTGATTATCTTTAAACTCATTTTGCACAGTTTATCATATTCATTGTCTAAAGCTAAATCATCAATTGATGAGTTTTCATCACTAAAATAAGAAGATTCGAAACATACCTCATTTGGTGCTTGAGCTACAAGACATGTCTCGTCTTGGATCTTTTCATCATCTTCTTCACCACTATCTCTCCAAGAACCTCCAACAAATGCTCTTTGGTTCTTGTCTCTCGGTGGCTTTGGACATTCTCTAATAAGATGATTTGGATCTTCGCATCTAAAGCACTTCCTTCACTTTTGCCTTTTTAGTCATCTCGGACCTTTTTGAAAGGACTTTTTTTTTTGTTTTTTTTTTCTTTTTGTCATTCCGAGGTTGTCTTACGAATCTACTCTATTCCTCTTAAAGACTCTTAGAAGATCTCTTACCAGCCATGCAAACTTCTTCGTCTTCACTACCAAAATCGAGACCCCTAGAAAAATTCTCATCATAGATTCTGTCTTAGCCTTTAAAGCAAGAGATTTCCTTTCAACTTTTGCTTTGAAATATTTCAGAATCATTTCTGAATGATCATCTCATGGACTTTGAGGTTTCCAATGAGCTCATCAAGAGATAGTGATAGTTAAGTCTGTTTTGACTTTCAATCGCCGTGAACCTAAGCTCTCCATTTGGGAATGTCAGAGCCTAAAGTAAACTTCCTTACATAGTTTCTTACTAGAGTAACCTTCATCAAGAGCTTTAAAGACAGAATAATAGTATTAAATCTAGACAAAAAGCACTATCTAATAGATTTCGTCTTCGAAAATGACGAATTGTTCATAGACTGTTTGAACCAAAGAACGATCTATTAAAATTTGACTGGCTATTACCTTGATAGATAATTAACAATGTTTTCCAAATTTCTTTTGCCGTATTACACATGAAAATCCTTTCATATTATTTTCTAGGCAAAACATTATAAATGACCATTTTAATTTCATTATTTTTTGCAAGTCTCTTTTTGAGATCATTGATTTGTTTTTCAAAAGGGATAACCTCATCTAATTTGGTTTCCAGATTTTGTACAATAGGTTGAAAATCACTGTTGGTAATAACATGCCAAAGATCTAGATCTTTTGATTTAATATATGTCTCGAATCTATTTTTCCAATAAATAAAACTATCACTTTCAAAAAGTGGTGGTCTTTGCATGGATTGCCGTTCTAGATATTTGTCGGAATTCATAGATCGATCCAAGCTTTAAAATACAATGTATTTTAAAAATCTTGAGTGAACCTGGCTCTGGATACCAATTGTGGAAACTAGAAGGGGGAGGTTGAATAGTTTAAACTTTGTGTTTGACATTTTAAAAAGTTATCTTAAAATGTAATAGATCTGAGTTATTGTTTAAATCAAATCACATAAGAACAAAGCAATAACTATCTAAACTAAACCATGATAAAAACAATAATAATGTAAAGAGATAAGGAAAGAAACAACCAAACCAAGACACCAAGATTTTATAGTGTTTCGGCTACGAAGCACCTCTTCGCCCTACTCCATTCCCCGAGGTAAACCGACTTATACGATATTTCACTATGTCACAAGCTCCTTAGCAGAGAAAACTTTACACAACTCGCTTACGTTATTTCCGACACTAATCTAAATATCGAGTCCTAATCTTAGCTAGAACCAATACGTACCACTGTCACAAGATATACCCACACACAATATCACACTATGATTTACTCAATATAACTGATCACACAACTACATAAGAAAAATACAGAAAGAGGTTTGTACTTATAAGAAAAGAGAGAATCACTAATTAACACTGCTTCTGACGAATACGAGTGATTCTTCTACTTTACTTGAATGGAGTTAGAGCGAAAAGAAGAGATTGGTCCACTTGAAACAAGATCTAAGTATGTTAGTGATCAAGAGTTTTTTAGTGAGCAGAAAGAAGGTTAAAGCGAGAAAGAAAAGACTAAAAAAATTTCGTGCAAATAGAAATGTTATTAAGGTTTGTGAATAGGGCCATGTATTTATAGGCAGGGAGTCCCAACGGCTATCTGGGGGCGGTCCCTGCGGTCCCTTATATATAAGGGGGCCACCAGGCCTATAAGGGGGCCGCCGTCTAGACTCCGCTTCCTTTTTGTCTTTTTGTGGGGATATGTAGTAATCTAGGATGTAGAAGCCTTCTAAATTTGGGGGGAAAATTGACAATTCAAAATTTGAATTTCAAAATTTAAGTTTTTAATAAAACTTTTTATTTTAATTAGAAAATATTTTGTAAATGTATTTTTGAGAAAATACTTTTGTAGAATTAAAAGTGAGGATTAAGAGAAAAATATTTTCTTGATCACTAATCATGCTTAATTATTTTGTTTGTCCATACCTTAAGTGATCACTAATCTTAAAAAAAAGAAATTTTACATTTAATAATTTGTAAACATTTATTTTTATTGTAAACGTTTTTACATTTTGTTATTATCAAAATATTGAGAGGTCGAAAAATATAAATAAGGTTTTTGAGCATTATTTGTATTAACAAAGTTGATCGTTGTGAAAATCGATTTTCCGAAACAAAATGGATGATTTAAGGGGTGTTTGGTTCGTGAATAGTAAAAAGGAAAAAGGGGAATTTTGTAGTTTTGATGTTGTGGTCGTTATAGTTGAATAATATATGTTGCTAGATAGCTTATTTTTGATAATAACTTGTATAGCTTATTGCGGGATTATTTTTAAGCATTATTGGCTTATTTTAAGCTTATGGCTCACGGCTTGTTTGGTAATCACAAGGGAAGTGATTTTTGATTATTTTGTGTTATGGCGTATGTTTGTGAACTATTTTTAAGGCTTTTGGTAGTAACCAACATTGCGATACTAACTTATTAACCTTTTCTTAAAGCATAATATACGTAATTTGGAGTTTATATGAACTCACCCCCAATAAGCCAATTTAATGCCGCGGCTTAATGGAGGGGCGTATAGTGATCCGGATTATATCTACACATAAAGTATATACTTTATTTTAAAAGTATGATAAAATGACTTTAGTTTTGACTTGGAACGTATTTTGTACTTATAAATGTCCTTAATGGACCCTTGTGATGGGCCCATAAGGCCCATAAGCTATATTTTAGAAGTATGAAATATGACGGACTTCTGAAGGTGAAATGAATTTACGAAGTGATATAGAAATGATATTTTTGGAGAAAAGTGTTGGTAACGTTAACAATAAAGATTTTTGGAATTTTGTCGAAAAGTGTCGAATTTGGGTGAAAAAATGATGAAAATATGTTTTCCAAACCTGGAAACGTTGTATAAACGTACGAGTCATGTCAAAATTTCGTAAAAAGTTTATACTTAGAAATTTTCTTAAAAACATGATTTTTTTATTTTTAAAATAATAAAATAATATTTTAATTATTTTATTTATTAAAAAATTCAACTAAAATAAACGAAAAATACAATTTTTTCTCAAAAACTATCTTTAAAGTTTTTTATTATGTTAAACGTTTCATTTTCAACCGTATAATGATTATTTTGAAGTGCTAAGGTTTACCGAATGGACTTGTCCGAGATAATATTTTTATAATTAATCAATTATAAATATTTATTATATTACTTATCTATTTACGCTAAATAGTATAAGTATGTATTATCGGAGAATGAGATTGATATGATTGTGGAGCTAAGTCGTCAACCATCACACCACTAAAAACTGTTTTGGGTAATTGTACAACGCGTCTAAACCTATGCATCAAACGTAAAGATTATTTTGGAATTGGATGATTAAATTGAGACATTAACTGGACTATGTCGTGTGCGGGGCGTCGTAGCATTTGCTTGTTTGATTGAGATGGGTAGTCTAAAGACTTGCTTGAAAGTGAGTTCTCGTAGCCCCACTTTTTTAACTGGTTTTTTTCCGTTGGGAAAATGATACTAAAATGTGTTTGAAATATTTGAATAGATCTGTGCTAAATGTGGTTTGTTTTTTGGTGATAAGAAATGTGCTAATTACTGCTATGATAATATATGCATGATTGTATTTGATGGATGTGGTTACGCCTACCCAGTGTTGTGAGATTATTGGATCAGATGGGTACGCCTACCCAGTATTTGTGTGATTATTAGAGCGGATGGGTACGTCTACCAAGGTTTGTGTGTGGTCCTAGCTGCCCTAAATTTAGTGCTCCAGCTGGTAGCCCTTTAGGTGCGTAAGTGACAAATGGGTTATTGGTAAGTGGTGATTGCTCGAGTTGTTTACATATATTTCACTGTCAATAGCAACTATGTGTCTTCTGTTGAAGTATTGGCACAACTTTTTGGGTTTAAGGTCAAACCAACGAGCTCACCAACATAATGTTGACGTTCGATATCATTACAGGTGAAGTAAGAGAGGAATAGTTTTGTGTGATTGATAGCAGAACTTAGAAGTATCCCGAGTAGAATTTTCGATTGAAGTCAGCTTGCGATGTTATTTTGATTCTAGTTTTGATGTTATGGAAAAAAAGTTGGATTTTGTGTCCCCTGTAAGGGCATATACTAATTATAAGAGATTTGTGGATTTTAGTTTGCGTTTTGGGACATTCACATTAGTTTGTTCAATGGTTAATGGAGTCTTTATAGCACTGGAGTATATGCAATGTAGTTTTCTCTCTATTTTGTATCTTTGTGTTAATTATTGATCATTATGTTGCATTCACGAGTTTCCGCCATTGTGGGGTGTGACATAAAGTATGCGACCTATCATTAACTAGATCTAGGAATACAAATAAGGCGTTAGCTAGATCCATGGGATAGCTCTCAAATATCAGCAAATAATATACTAGATAAATAGATCAAAAAAAATTGACATGTCTTTGCCTTTGTTTATAGGTGAACAATTGGACAAGGAGGTGACCTAGGGTCCAAACAAGACGATAATATTCCTTTGGGTAAAAGATCTAGACAGGACTACTAGTAAAATTAAAGAGTCGTTACTAGTAAGTTGTAAAGTTTTAAGATGAGCTAAGATTCAATAAGATCAACCATATTGTCCACTAAGTAATAAAAATCAACCATGAGAACTTTATACGGATGTGGTTAGTTGTGACATAATTTCCATATCTAGGTTTTAGGAAGAAGTACCACCTAAATCTAAGAATGATATATCAACAACGAGATAAGAAAACAATTACACTTATAAACTAAAACCTGCGTTTTATTAGATAATATTTTAATACTTTCCTTATAATAGGCTTGACCACTTCTTTATCTTCTGATTATTAACTTGTGTGTGTTAATCGCCCAATCTCAGCCTAGGTAAACTAAAACTCGTGCCAATCTCTCAGGCTGAAAACCTCCCTTTTTATGTTAGTTTAGGCCTAACTTAGTATACATAACATAGAATAATTTAATCACTAACTAGATAACTAAAATACTAATAACTTAAGTATTAACACTCCTCTTAGTGGTCGACACCTACTAAACCAACTAACCTACAACTTATCGTTTTACAATGCCCGTTAGTGTTGTTTTTAGGTAAAGTCGGCAAAATATAAGTAGTAAAACTTGATAATAAATATTACCTACGCACAACGACACATCAACAAGATAAGGTCCAGAAAAATATTGAATGCAAAGACCAACCATAAGATCTTTCTCAGTAAACAATATAACATTTGCTGAGCTCATTGAGAGTTTTCTTACTTGCAGAATAGATGGGGTTAAAAGTGTTTACCATTTTTTTTCCTAAGACTGCTCCAACTACAAATTCGCTGGCATAACACATTAGCTCAAATGGAAGATTCCAATTTGGACTCATTATCACAAGAGTGCATGTGAGTTTTTCTTTTAATGAATTAAATGCTTTGTGACATTCATCATTAAATCGACTGGAGTTATCTTTTTCAAGCATATGGTTAAAGACGAGCAAACTTTTGAAAAGTCTTTTAATGAAACATCGTGTATATAAACATGCATGTCCCAAAAAACCTCTAATGTTAAACATAAGTCGGGGTATGTGTAATTAAGCACATACCAATGCTTAACAACATGTAAATGGATTTTTACTTATGATCATGGTATGTTTTACTTTGTCATATGATAAATGAATGTTATGGATCATGTTATAAAACAAGTATATACACTAAATAAGTGTTGGTTAGGTTGTATAAAGTATATATATATAAGTAAAAGTATAAAAAGTTACTTATGAAAGATCATGGTTAAATAAGTGTGTACACTTTTGGATCTTGTGGTTCTTGGACAATATATAGACTAATCAAGGACTTAAGGACCCTAGGAATGTAATACATGTGATAATGAGTGTTGTAATGGACTTGTGACAAGGTGGTTAAGCTTAAAAGTACAAAAACTAAGTTTAAACATGTTTTTTGTAAAAAACACCAAAACCTTCTGTTTTAATTCGAAATTAAATGTATTAATTTTATATTTTTATAAAATACTACATCTCATGAGGACTCCGGATATGTAAGGACTTGAAAACGGATTAATAACGAAGAAGATACATAGTTTACAAGTTATACGTTAATAAACGGGTTTATAAAAGATATTTTATAAAAACAAGTTATAAACCACTACTGATATATAAGATTGGTTATTTTTCTCAGATCAAACATATTTTTAGGATTTCAAAACAATAAGAATCGTAATTTTTTAATTAATAACAAAGGAGTTATGAATTTCGAAAGTTTACGGTAATATATACTTTTATAAAAATAGTTTTATAAAAGTTACTGTTCATCTCAGATTTATATATTTTGAAAACATCATTAATATGATAGAACTTTTAATTACGAAGACGTGCTCGAAGGAATCACTAAAAACAGAGCTAAAACGAATAAATTACGACGTTTACGGGTTTACGATAACAAATTCTATAAAAATAATTTTATAAACTGTCATGAACAGTAAAAAGTACTGTTCACCAGTAGGTCAAAAATATGAAAATGTAATATTTTGATAACTCGTCTTAATACGAAAGCGTGGACATAAGAAACGTAAGAAACGGGCTTAAAACGAGAAAGTTATGCACTATATCCTACTTGTGCACTATTTCCTGACGTGAATAGTGTTGGTTCGTTTTTAATATAAATTTTTGCGAAACATTTTAGAATCATTTATATAATATTTATACATGTATTAAACTTTATAAATATTATTTTACAAAGACGATTGAATTATTTATTCGATTATACGAGTACGAACACGGTTATCATTTATCAAACGCAACTTAAATGATATTTCCCAAACACAATTAGATGGTGATGTAGCTATATAGAATTATATATGGTAATAGTTATTCAAAGTACCTAGTACTCATACGACCTATAATTGATTAGGTTGCATTCGGGCGTATTTGTGACGCATTTTTCTGTTGTGATTTACGTTGTTAAACTCATCCACTCGAGGTGAGTTCATAGCCCCATGTTTTACTGGTTTTACATATATTTTTTGGGTGAGAACATGCTTTGTTTTACAATTGGACGCAAGTGAACATTTCATATTTAAACTGATTACGTGTTTGCCTAAGTAGCGATAACCCAATGTGCCCACTATCATGAACTGTAAATCACCTAGAGGGTGAGCGCGGGTGTTGTAATTAGATCTATTTGGGGGTGACGCCCCCGTTCGGGTGATTAGCTATCACTGGACAAACGAATGTATAACATGGCAGATTTGGGATGTTCTGGATTTAAACATTATCAAGGGCAATGTAGGCAATTTTATATTGTATTCATATATGTCGAGCTTTAGTATCATGAGCTTAGGGAAACGTAATTACATTTTTGTGATGTTTACATTTGATGTATTATCACGGGGGAATCTTGCGGTCCTACACTTATTTAATTCATAAACCTATGAATTCACCAACATTATTGTTGACGTTTTAAAGCATGTTTTTCTCAGGAGATCAATAAGGCACGAGGTGCAAGGGATACATTGGTGGTCGTTATTTTGGAAGTCAATTGCATTAAAGATTTGGTTGCATTACATTTGGGGAAAATGTTTGTTTTCGAACTAGAATCTTTGTATAATTTAACAATGAACAAGTAAAGCTTCGGCCTTTTGTACCAAACACTTTGCTAAATCCAATGTATCGGTTTTAAACGACACTTTTAAAGGTCGTTCTTATATGTCTTGTGCTGTTGATCTATGAAGTATCACCCCCTGACCCATATTCCGCTGCGACCCAATTTGGGGGTGTTACAAGGTGTTTGGTTGTGTACTGGTAATTGAACGAATAAATGCTTAACGGAAAAATCCTTTGGGATACATTTTCATAAATTTCTAAAGGCTACTTGAGGACAAGTAGGATTCAAGTGGGGTGATATTTGATGACATCAAATGACGTCACTTTTATAGCATCATTTATCCCATGAAAATTACCCATTTTGTATAATTATTGCAAGAATTGATACTTAATCGTTTATATTTGAGATTTGCAGTAATTATAGAGTACTTTGTGAAGATTAGCAAAAAGGCACGCATTCTGGAGCTTAAACGAAGAAATATGAAGAATATTGTTCTGACATCCAATACGCCGTATCCATCAAGGAAGATACGACGTATCTGTGCCTGCACTTCACAAGAAACCACGAAGACCTATATGCCATATCCAAGATATAGTAATTAAATATTCTGGAAGATATTAAACGTGGTCCCTACTCCAAGAAACTCCCAATACGCCATATTTATCTCAACCAATACAACGTATCGACCAAATTCCAGACACTATAAATAGAAAACCTAAATACGAGTTTTATGTGTGCTTGATCATATTTTCGATACCCTAACCACAAAAGTCGATTTTCAGAAGACAAGAGAAGATGAATAGGTCAAGCAAAGCTTCTAATTCCATAGGAAACACCTTGTAATCCCTATACTCTTGTAATCGTTTGATTTTTGGTATCATTCGTTTAACTCGGTTAGTTTACCTTGATTGATTAATTATTCTTGTATTAATTACAATGGTTAAGGGCTAATATCCTTGGGTATTAGCCATGATTATGAAGATTTAAATGTTTGGTTTATTTATACCGATTGCTTAATTTTCCGTTGGCTGTTGATTATGTTTATCAATTTATACTTGTTTACGTGCTTAAGTATGCGACCCATCATTCAACTGGATCTAGGAATGCAAAATATCTAGCTAGCTAGATGTCGGGATGGCTCTCCATATCCGTAATTTATATATCTAGAGTAATAGGATCACAAATATTGACATATCTTTACCATTGGTTTATGTGAACAAGTTAGACTAGGAGGTGACCTGGGATCAACAAATAACGTACTGATTCCTTTGGTAAAGACTCAGAAAGTAGACTACTAGTATATAAAGAGTCGTTAAGCAGTAAGTGGGTAAAGTCTCCATGAGCTAGGGTTTAATAAGATCACCATTATTAATCTCCTAAGATAGATTATAATCAGCAAATAGGATGCTTTATGGGGATACGTTTAATTGTGACAGAATTCTACGTGTTTAGGTTTTAGGAAGAAGTATCGCCTAAATCTTGGAATGATATGCCGCCTCGAGATAAGCACTCATTGCACTAAAATAAACGAACCTGCGTTTTAATTGGATTAATCATGTTTAATACAATTTTCTTATAATTGGCTAGACCGCTCTTCTATCTTTTGATTATCTGCTTGCGTGTGTTATTGTGTTTTAAATTGATTTAAGTCACCACAAAACCTATGCCAGTCTCTCAGACTGAAAACCCCCATTTATCTGTTAGAATTAGGATTAACATAGGTTTAGCCTAGGTTTAACATAGATTAGAATTAACATAGTTTAAATTAACTTAGTTTAGTTAACCAAAATATTGATAGAACTATAAAATTAACGCTCTCGCTCTTAGTGATCGACACCCTACTTACCAACGAAGCTACATCTGATCGGGTACACTGCCCGTTAAAGTGTTGTTTTAGGTAAAGTCAGCAAAATATAAATGTAAAACTTGATAACTAAAATAACAACCTACACGATGACACATCAAGTTTTTGGCGCCACTGCTGGAGAGTGAAGTTGTTTAATCTGTATTTTCATTTAATATTTTGGTTTTTAACCTTAGATTAGCTTAAACCACATATGGGTAAGGTAGTATGAAGTTTGTTACCGATGGTATCCTTTCTACACAATCACGTTTCTCTATACGTCTTCGCAAGCAATTAAGAAGCTAGTTTTCTAGAGCCTAACGCGCACATCCATCGACAAGAAGTAATATTAAAAGGATCTAAAAACTAAGTTTAATGCAATTATAAGCAAACACTAATAGATCTAGCCTAACATGTTAAAGAAAAGCGAAGAACATTAATTAATCAAACAACAAGACATATTGAAAAATTAACGCTCTGTTCCTAAGTTTTTGAAATGAAAGAAGAGAAGATAAGAGTTAAAGATGGGCAGAAAAGAAGAGAAGATGAATGAATTTTATTTTTTATACCATGTTCCTGAGTTAGGAGAGAAAGGAAGTGATATGTGATGATTTTACAATTATACCCTTAATTATATATAAAGGTTATGTTTCCTATAAGGTCATTTAAGTAATTATATTTATTAAAAACTTTCTCATATAACTTCTCTCCAAATCATCCCACTTTTGGAGAGAAAGTTTTGGAGAGAAAATTAGGCAAATTTACTCTCCTCTTCTTTTCTCTTCTCTTCGAAAAAAACTCTAGAACACGAATTTATTTTGTTTTCTTCCACTTCTTTCCTTTTTTTTCAAAAATAAAACGCAGGAACGCAGCGTAAGGGATAAAAAACTTCACTTGATTAAAACATGGAGTAATAGGTGGATACAATAGGGTTTGAGAACCTTAAAAACGACCTAAAACCTTATATAAATCGTACCCTAATTATGACTCTCGACCTTCACAAGTTCCACACTGTAAAACCCTAAAAATGAGTCTGTATATATAGAAAAACAATCACGACGGCATCGCGTTATAGCTGTGACATCGTCGCTTCACCAAATCTTCTAGGGCTTCACTAAGTCGGTTATGTTCTGACGCCGTCTCAAATATCCTAACGCCATCGCTTGCAAATCATGATCGCATCACTAGAATTCATGACGCCGTCTTCACAGTCTGTTCGCTTTTTCTTCATCGACTTTGGGGTAGAGTTTTAATCTTGTCCGTTTCTTCCCAAAATGAGCCCAAGTCACGTGTATTTCCTCCAAATGCCACCAAGTGCTAAAAACACAAAAAGAAACGATTAAGCACGTATTCTAGAGATATTTGCATGATTTAAGGGGTTAAATGATCCCGAAAAAGTGTATAAAATAACATCTCATCACTACCTACACCAAATAAGCCTGATAAATAAGCTAAGGCAAACAACCCCAATAAACCCCAACAATCAAACAACCCCTAATATCACAAAAACCACAAAAGTTGAATAAGCTGAAATCAACCTCAACTCGAAAATCATAGACGCAAAAGCCAGGTGTCTAAAAGCAATAACCAAAAACGCAATATCCGAAAGCAATGATATCACACCCCTAAAAATTTCAGGTCAATATTTTAAACTTTTCCGATCATTATTTTTGACTTTTATACGTTACGTTTGAACCTGGCAGTTTACCGGGAAGTTAACCCGCGTAAATCTGAAAAACGTCATCGGACGCGTTCCGACTTTGGATTTTGATTAGTTTAGATATTATATGAGTTATTTTATCTTTTCTAAGTGTTTTGTAGTTTACAATCACTCCCGGTATTTATTTTTACGCTTTAACGTTTAAATTGCGTTTTTGACCTAACGGAACCCCGGAAACCCAAAATCTTTTCGTGTAAACTTTAATTATCGTCCATCTCATGATCATAAGCCAAAATTTTCGTTCAACCCCTCCCCCTCTATTAATATCGGATTCCTAAACCAAACCAAAACAACCTTAAACCTTGAAAATTAAATCAAAGGCATCTTTCTTGTTTTATTATGCATGTGTGTGTAAGAGGAAGATAGTGACTTCTCATAGAGTCACTACCATGCACAAAACCTTATGTATGTCATACATGTGATCACTTATCCACTCTTTGACTTGAAATTCAAAAACAAGACCCATGGCTTGAACCTTAGCTAGTCAAAAATGTTTATCCTCCCCTTTTTCTTCTATGCTCGGCCGAGCACAAGGGCACACACCCTTGGTGTGCTTGAGTCACATGTGGTCCTCAAATCCTTAAAATTTCACCTATAAATACCACCTTATCTCACACCTAGGTCATTTATACATTTTACTTCTCTAAAATTTGTTTCTCCTCTTCCTTTTCTCTCTTAGCTCACGGCAACAAGCACCCCTTTTTGGGTTTTCATATCTTTGATTTCTTGCAAGATCCAAGTATACTAGGTTCATTTCTAAGAACATCTAAGGTGGTTTGAAGTATTGGTTCTTTGATTTCAAGAGTCTTTCAAGAGTTTATAAACTAGGGTTTTAAGATTTGTTGTTGGGTTTTATAGATCTATTATTTTGCGGTTTAGATCTTATGATTTCTCTACTTGTTTTTCATTCTTGTAAGTGTCTTGATCTTTTCCTTGTGATCTACTTATGTTCTTTCATATATGTTCAAGATCCATACATCCATATGTTGTGTTTTAATTTTTTGAAAGATTATAAAACAAGATTTTATAAATAATGATGTTACTTTGTTTCACTAGTTAAATATTATGTTCTTGGTGAGATGAGAGTTGAATGAGAGGTGCAACAATATAAATGAAGGGATTAGGTTAGTTTTAGGTGTGGTTTTGTTGTGGTTTAGTTGTGAATGGAGATTAGGCTAGATTAAGCACTATTGTGAAGTTTGGTGTGATTTTTGAAAGCGTTTGCGAAAAATAATGTTGCTGATCCAAATTGGTTTTGAGATTTTGAGCAACTTAGGAAT